>JACEFZ010020643.1:0-20000 GCA_014155875.1 Cepaea nemoralis | reverse complement strand
TTTTCGGCCTGCCTGGTGGGAAAATCTGTGAAAGTAATTAAGGTAAAAGTATTTTTAGTTGGTTGATTCTGTACTGGAAAGAGAGGGTGTGAAGGGGAAAGTTATTTTGGTTACGTAGGGTACATTAGTATGGGTAGTGATGTATAAACAAGGGTGTGATGGGTCGTGGTTTCTACTCATGGGTTGGATATATGGTGGTTACGTATATGAATGTGTTCACTATGCATGGTGAGTAATGCATAAACAAGGGTGTGATGGGTCGTGGTTTCTACTCATGGATATATGGTGGATACGTATATGAATGTGTTAGTATGCGTGGTGTAGTGATGCATAAACAAGGGTGTGATGGATCGTGGTTTCTACTCATGGGTTGGGTATATGGTGGTTACGTATATGAATGTGTTAGTATGCGTGGTGTAGTGATGTATAAACAAGGGTGTGATGGGTCGTGGTTTCTACTCATGGGTTGGGTATATGGTGGTTACGTATATGAATGTGTTCACTATGCATGGTGAGTAATGTATAAACAAGGGTGTGATGGATCGTGGTTTCTACTCATGGGTTGGGTATATGGTGGTTACGTATATGAATGTGGTCACTATGCATGGTGAGTAATGTATAAACAAGGGTGTGATGGGTCGTGGTTTCTACTCATGGGTTGGATATATGGTGGTTACGTATATGAATGTGTTAGTATGCGTGGTGTAGTGATGTATAAACAAGGGTGTGATGGGTCGTGGTTATACTTGACGAAGTAAGAGGTGTAGTTGGTTACTATCATCTGAACAGTGTGATAGTAGTGTCTAAGTGAAGGTAAAGGGTGGTATGTAGCTTATTCACTACCATCATTACAAAGGAAATCTTATAAAATTATAATGGGTATGGTGGTAAGGGGTATTAGTGATCAAGTAGGAGTGGTATAGGGGTGGTCATAAATGTAATAAGAGGTGTTCCAGTTACACACTGGTCAACCAGTGATCAAGCAATTATCAAGTAAGGGTCAAGTAGTCAAGTAAGGAAATTTTAGGGAAAAGTGGTCATAATGATATGGTGATGATTAAAGAGTGGTAAATTCGGGGTCAAGCAGTAGTCAAGCAATGGTCAAGTGGTCAAGTAAGGAAATTTTAGGGAAAACTGATTGTAACGATATGGTGATGCTTAAAGGGTAGTAAATTAGTGGTCAAGTGGTGGTCAATTAGTGGTCAAGCGGTGTTTAAGTGAGGACAATTTTACGGAAATTTTAGGGAAAAGTGATTGTAATGATATGGTGATGATTATAAAGTGGTAAATTAGGGGTCAAGCAGTGGTCAAGCAATGGTCAAGTGGTCAAGTGAATAAATTCTAGGGGAAAAGTGAGTGTAGCGACATGGTGATGGTTAAATGGTGGTAAATTAGTGGTCAAGCAGTGGTCAAGCAATGGTCAAGTGGTCAAGTGAATAAATTTTAGGGGAAAAGTGATTGTAGCGACATGGTGATGCTTAAAGGGTGGTAAATTAGTGATCAAGTAGTGGTCAAGTAGTGGTCAAGTAGTGGTCAAGTAGTGGTCAAGTGGTCTAGTGACCACTTAAATTGTATATGACGATGTGCCTAAGATTATGGTAGTGATTAAAGTGATCGATGACGTGGTCAAGCAGTGGTCAAGCAGTGGTCAAGTAAGGAAATTGTAGGGGAAAGTACGTATAGTGCAATGGTGGTGGGTAAGGTGAGGAGGAATCACTAGTAGTGATAATAGTACTACCAATATTACCGACAAGAATATTAGCTGGTGCGTTGTTATTATACTATTTTTTGTGTGGGGTGTGTAAAAATCATACAAAGAGGGTCATACAAACACAAAGACAGCCAAGTACACACTTGATACATTTGTACATACATACACATAAAGACAGACAAGCACAAAGACACACCCATACTATTACTACTGTCATCACAACTATACACAAGTACAGACACACTCACCCATACACAAGAACACTCAAAGACATACACATAAAGACAGACAAGCCAAAGAACACACCCATACTATTACTACTGTCATAACAACTATACACAAGTACAGACACACTCACCCATACACAAGAACACTCAAAGACAAATACAAAGACAGACAAGCACAAAGACACACCCATACTATTACTACTGTCATCACAACTATACTCAAGTACACACCCATAATCAATTACACAAATACACACCCTACAAACAAAAACACACAAAGACACAGACACACTTGTACATACAGACACAGAAGTACAGACAATCCATACTATTACTACTGTCATCACAACTATACACAAGTACACACAGACACACTCACCCATACACAAATACACACCTACAAACACAAAGACAACCAAACAAACCACACGTACAGACACAGAAGTACAGACAATCCATACTATTACTAGTGTCATCACAACTATACAACAACTACACACCCATAATCAATTACACAAATACACACCTACTACAAACTCAAAGACACACACCCATACCATTACTACTATCATCACAAGTACACACAGACACACCCATACAGACTTGATACACTTGTACATACAGACCTACAAGCACACAAAAACACACCCATACCATTACTACTGGTACCACAACCAGTACAGATACACTTGTACATACAGACCTACAAGAATATCACAAACCATAAATTTTTGGTAAAGAACGTGGATGTCCGAGACAGCCCCTACGTCATCAGCGCCATATGCAAAAGTCATTAAGTATGAGTCATCGGTGTGTAGGGAAGCAGGCGGGCGTGAGAATAGCTTGGCTAACTGCCACGTCAGCTATGTCGTGTGCAGACTCAGTGTATAAAATAGACGGCGTCTCTTGTGAGCTCAGTACCAGTTCACGGCTGACTTGGGTATCTACAGAGGTGCTTCAGGCTGGTGTGAGCAGTGTAGTAAGCAGATATTGTTCACGTAGTGACTTGGCTAGCTACATCAGTGAAACAGGTTGGTGTGAGCATTGTTCGTGTAGTGAGCAGATATTGTTCACGTGCTGACTTGGCTAGCTACAGCAGTGAAAGTTGGTGTGAGCCTTATTCGTTTTGTCGGCCTCTGATAAAACATTGAAACATTGTATACACCAGAACATTTTTTTGGGATTGTAAGAAAGAAAACAAAAAACCAGTTTATCAATATGACCACCAGATCTACTTTCACGTGTTCAGTGTGCGACAAAGCCTATTGTGATAAGTATACCCTTAATCGTCACATTCGGACCATTCACGAGGGGAAAGACCAAATATATCCCTGTCAGTTATGTGATAAGGTGTATAATACGAACGATGGCCAACAAAAAACACAAACGAATACGTCATCAGCCACGTATGAATACACCAAACACTACAATACCAGAGACGACAGCACCACCTGTCTATTTACACCAGCCTCGTAGTCTAACGCAAGTACCAGACTGCCACCACTGTATCTTCAATGATAACCTTACCCGCCATAATAGGAACATTCACAATGATTATCCCTGTCAGTTACGTGACAATCTATACAATTCGAACCTACAACGGTACTTACATCACCAGACATCACGAGAAAGGATGACACCCTTAGACACCCTGGCAACACCTCCACTCATAGTAGCAGAGGATATCCAACCAAATGATAGAGACAGCTTGGCAGCCCTTAAGGCGTACTGCAAGGACCTATCGCTTATGCTACCCAATCAAGTGGTAGTATTAGAAAAAAATGTCGACCACCGCTATTCGGGTGGTTTTGGTATGATAAAAAGAAGTATTCAGATATCTTGTATGATATCTCATACATGTCTTTATTCTGGATCCGAAACAAATAAGGTATGTGTGATGACTTCGACAACAACAGTGATTTTGATTGTCAATTGTATACTCAAAAATGAAGATCACTAATCCAGAACTTTTTGGTTTTTCACTAAGCCTCTATGTCATTGATTGTTTCTTATATCACTAAACTGTTTTTCACTATTCATGAATGTCATTGATTTTATCGTATATCTCTAAACTGTTTTTCGCTAATCCTGTATGTCATTGATGTTTTTCTTATATCTCTAAACTGTTTTTCACTACTCATGTATGTGATTGATTTTTTCTTATATCACTAAAGTGTTTTGATGAATAATACATTCTTTGCTATATTTAAACCAAGTTTATTTGTTGATTTTCTTTATTGGTTTTGTTTTCATGACGTTGTCTTGTCGGCTCAGAGCTTACATTACCAGACATGAACAAAGTCTTAGAAGAAGTTATGGCAAATACAGAACAGTCAAATGTATAAAAAAAAAACCTAGGAAAAAATAACCAAAGGCGAAAAGGCCAAAATACGAAATGTCTCGACCAAGCTTATAAAAATATAGGAAAAAATATTACAACTAAAAGGTTGATCAAAAATTATAAATTCAAACATTATAAAAATAACCAAATACGAAAAACATCATCCAAAGACAGAAATATTTCAACTAAACTTAATAAGTCACCAAAAAGGAAAAGGTCAAGTACAGAAATAGCTATGGAAAAAGTAAGTCCACAAAACTAAGAAAGAAAAAAAGATGTAACTTCTGTAGTCAAATGTGTCTTATCTGAAAAGACGCTATCAATGTCACCCCTTTCCTTGTTTTACTTTACCAAAGACCTTCACCGTATCTGGTACAGAAACCCTTATACAGCACTCATCTCTCCACAGTCTTGGTTGCTTTCTAATACAAAGTGGTTACATCACCAAGAACTTCAAAACCTCAATTGTACACGTGCTCCATTGAAACACCCATGACAGTTAACAACATGTATGGCCATGTAATCTGTGAGTCCATCGGGGATAGTTCATCCGAGTATTCGTCACCAAAGATCCATTTCCCATGGCTGACATCTTCAACTTGGTATAACACAACTTATTCTAATATACACTTTACATGAAATTTCCCAAATTTGGGCTCTATTAAAGAATACGTAATGAGATACACAAAGACATCAAGAACATATCATACAAAACAAGTCACAAATTAAAAACTAATACCATATCAGATGAACCACCCAACAAGTACTACTAGAACACAAACATATAATAAGGAAACACATGACACACTAGAGCTTACAGACAAATCACTTGGACTCAAACAAATTTTGCTTCTTGTACTGTAGAATTCTACCAACACTTCTTTCCTATCACCAAAACTAAACATCTACCACACAACCACTGGTCATTTGTCCAACATAATACTCATACCCTCGCCAACGACATTAAGGAAACGCATACTAGTTTTATTTCTGGTTATAACTCTTTTAATAACGCAGAGAGATATACATGGTAATTAGACTACAGCTGCCTTCTTCACTGCTGTTCTTTGTTCGATGACTTTTCTTCTGTGGTTGTCCCTCAAGACTGGGTTCAAGATTTTTTCCAAGTCTAGTATACGGCTTTCAAAATTCTCACGTTCTCTGATTACATGATGTCAGTTACCATTGCGTTCTTCGTTGCCAACAGTATGGACTGTCAAGAAGTGAGGCTCTGGTGCAAAATTAACCTGTGGAGGTAAATAAAACACATTGAAACTTACAAGACTGCAATACCTACTACTTCAGTAAAGAAAAAACAGTAAAAAATTCACAAGGAGAAGTGGTAAAAGGCATAAAAAGCAGACTGTCAACATTCTCTTTGTCACGTCTTGAGAAAAGGTAAAGGTATAGGCTTTGTCGCACACTGAACACGTGAAAGTAGATCTGGTGGTCATATTGATAAACTGGTTTTTTGTTTTCTTTCTTACAATCCCAAAAAAATGTTCTGGTGTATACAATGTTTCAATGTTTTATCAGAGGCCGACAAAACGAATAAGGCTCACACCAACTTTCACTGCTGTAGCTAGCCAAGTCAGCACGTGAACAATATCTGCTCACTACACGAACAATGCTCACACCAACCTGTTTCACTGATGTAGCTAGCCAAGCCACTACGTGAACAATATCTGCTTACTACACTGCTCACACCAGCCTGAAGCACCTCTGTAGATACCCAAGTCAGCCGTGAACTGGTACTGAGCTCACAAGAGACGCCGTCTATTTTATACACTGAGTCTGCACACGACATAGCTGACGTGGCAGTTAGCCAAGCTATTCTCACGCCCCGCTGCTTCCCTACACACCGATGACTCATACTTAATGACTTTTGCATATGGCGCTGATGACGTAGGGGCTGTCTCGGACATCCACGTTCTTTACCAAAAATTTATGGTTTGTGATATTCTTGTAGGTCTGTATGTACAAGTGTATCTGTACTGGTTGTGGTACCAGTAGTAATGGTATGGGTGTGTTTTTGTGTGCTTGTAGGTCTGTATGTACAAGTGTATCAAGTCTGTATGGGTGTGTCTGTGTGTACTTGTGATGATAGTAGTAATGGTATGGGTGTGTGTCTTTGAGTTTGTAGTAGGTGTGTATTTGTGTAATTGATTATGGGTGTGTAGTTGTGTATAGTTGTGATGACACTAGTAATAGTATGGATTGTCTGTACTTCTGTGTCTGTACGTGTGTTTGTTTGGTTGTCTTTGTGTTTGTAGGTGTGTATTTGTGTATGGGTGAGTGTGTCTGTGTGTACTTGTGTATAGTTGTGATGACAGTAGTAATAGTATGGATTGTCTGTACTTCTGTGTCTGTATGTACAAGTGTGTCTGTGTCTTTGTGTGTTTTTGTTTGTAGGTGTGTATTTGTGTAATTGATTATGGGTGTGTACTTGAGTATAGTTGTGATGATAGTAGTAATAGTATGGGTGTGTCTTTGTGCTTGTCTGTCTTTGTATTTGTCTTTGAGTGTTCTTGTGTATGAGTGAGTGTGTCTGTACTTGTGTATAGTTGTTATGACAGTAGTAATAGTATGGGTGTGTCTTTGTGCTTGTCTGTCTTTATGTGTATGTCTTTGAGTGTTCTTGTGTATGGGTGAGTGTGTCTGTACTTGTGTATAGTTGTGATGACAGTAGTAATAGTATGGGTGTGTCTTTGTGCTTGTCTGTCTTTATGTGTATGTATGTACAAATGTATCAAGTGTGTACTTGGCTGTCTTTGTGTTTGTATGACCCTCTTTGTATGATTTTTACACACCCCACAAAAAAAATAGTATAATAACAACGCACCAGCTAATATTCTTGTCGGTAATATTGGTAGTACTATTATCACTACTAGTGATTCCTCCTCACTTTACCCACCACCATTGCACTATACGTACTTTCCCCTACAATTTCCTTACTTGACTACTTGACCACTGCTTGACCACTGCTTGACCACGTCATCGATCACTTTAATCACTACCATAATCTTAGGCACATCGTCCTCTACAGTTTAAGTGGTCACTCGACCACTTGACCACTACTTGACCACTACTTGACCACTACCTGATCACTAATTTACCACCCTTTAAGCATCATCATATCGCTACAATCACTTTTCCCCTAAAATTTATTCACTTGACCATTGCTTGACCACTGCTTGACCCCTAATTTACCACTTTTTAATCATCACCATATCATTACAATCACTTTTCCCTAAATTTTCCCTAAAATTGTCCTCACTTAAACACCGCTTGACCACTAATTGACCACCACTTGACCACTACTTGACCACTAATTTACTACCCTTTAAGCATCACCATATCGTTACAATCAGTTTTCCCTAAAATTTCCTTACTTGACCACTTGACCATTGCTTGACTACTGCTTGACCCCTAATTTACCACTCTTTAATCATCACCATATCATTATGACCACTTTTCCCTAAAATTTCCTTACTTGACTACTTGACCCTTACTTGATCATTGCTTGACCACTGGTTGACCAGTGTGTAACTGCGAACACCTCTTATTACATTTATGACCACCCCTATATCACTCCTACTTGATCACTAATACCCCTTACCACCATACCCATTATAATTTTATAAGATTTCCTTTGTAATGATGGTAGTGAATAAGCTACATACCACCCTTTACCTTCACTTAGACACTACTATCACACTGTTCAGATGATAGTAACCAACTACACCTCTTACTTCGTCAAGTATAACCACGACCCATCACACCCTTGTTTATACATCACTACACCACGCATACTAACACATTCATATACGTAACCACCATATATCCAACCCATGAGTAGAAACCACGACCCATCACACCCTTGTTTATACATTACTCACCATGCATAGTGACCACATTCATATACGTAACCACCATATACCCAACCCATGAGTAGAAACCACGATCCATCACACCCTTGTTTATACATTACTCACCACGCATAGCTAACACATTCATATACGTAACCACCATATACCCAACCCATGAGTAGAAACCACGACCCATCACACCCTTGTTTATACATCACTACACCACGCATACTAACACATTCATATACGTAACCACCATATACCCAACCCATGAGTAGAAACCACGACCCATCACACCCTTGTTTATACATCACTACACCACGCATACTAACACATTCATATACGTAACCACCATATACCCAACCCATGAGTAGAAACCACGATCCATCACACCCTTGTTTATACATCACTACACCACGCATACTAACACATTCATATACGTAACCACCATATATCCAACCCATGAGTAGAAACCACTGACCCATCACACCCTTGTTTATGCATTACTCACCATGCATAGTGAACACATTCATATACGTAACCACCATATATCCAACCCATGAGTAGAAACCACGACCCATCACACCCTTGTTTATACATCACTACCCATACTAATATACCCTACGTAACCAAAATAACTTTCCCCTTCACACCCTCTCTTTCCAGTACAGAACCAACCAACTAAAAATACTTTTACCTTAATTACTTTCACAAGATTTTCCCACCAGGCAGGCCGAAAAAACCGTTCCCACACGCCGCCAAAAATAGACCCGGTTGCCACCAAAAATTTTCCTCGTGCCCCATTACCCGCTATTACCCGCTATTACCCGCCAAAAATATACGTGTGTAAGTCGCATCCTATACTACTCACCCCTTCAACTTCAAACATTAGTATGCCACAAACACACTACATCCATACCTAGACACCCTCCTCCTCTCCACAAACACACTACATCCATACCTAGACACCCTCCTCCTCTCCACAAACACACTACATCCATACCTAGACACCCTCCTCCTCTCCACAAACACACTACATCCATACCTAGACACCCTCCTCCTCTCCACAAACACACTACATCATACCTAGACCACCCTCCTCCTCTCCACAAACACACTACATCCATACCTAGACACCCTCTCCTCTCCACAAACACACTACATCCATACCTAGACACCCTCCTCTCCACAAACACACTACATCCATACCTAGACACCCTCCTCCTCTCCACAAACACACTACATCCATACCTAGACACCCTCTTCCTCTCCACAAACACACTACATCCATACCTAGACACCCTCCTCCTCTCCACAAACACACTACATCCATACCTAGACACTCTCCTCCTCTCCACAATCACACTACATCCATACCTAGACACCCTCCTCCTCTCCACAAACACACTACATCCATACCTAGACACCCTCCTCCTCTCTACAACACACTACATCCATACCTAGACACCCTCTTCCTCTCTACAAACACACTACATCCATACCTAGACACCCTCTTCCTCTCTACAAACACACTACATCCATACCTAGACCACCCTCTTCCTCTCCACAAACACACTACAATCCATACCTAGGACACCCTCCTCCTCTCCACAAACACACTTCATCCATACCTAGACACCCTCCTCCTCTCCACAAACACACTACATCCATACCTAGACACACTCTTCCTCTCTACAAACACACTACATCCATACCTAGACACCCTCCTCCTCTCTACAAACACACTACATCCATACCTAGCCACCCTCTTCCTCTCCACAAACACACTACATCCATACCTAGACACCCTCTTCCTCTCTAAAAAACACACTACATCCATACCTAGACACCCTCCTCCTCTCCACAAAACACCTACATCCATACCTAGACACCCTCCGCCTCTCCAAAAACCCACACTCATCCATACCTAGACACCCTCCTCGTCTCCACAAAATCATATCCCCCAACTCTTCACACACCCCTCCCCCACCCTCTACACCTCTCTCTCTCTCTCTCTCTCTCTCTCTCTCTCTCTCCCCTCTCCCCTCTCTCTCCTCTCTCTCTCATCTCTCTCTCTCTCTCTCTCTCTCTCCGACCGACATTTTAATAATTCACTCTATAATTTGTTTGTTTTCCAATTGTCATCTCGCAGTCGAATCCTTGACCTAATTTCCGTCCCAGATGTAAATATTATGGGGAAAAGTAACAGAGCGCAGTTTGTACTGCTCTCTATTAATGAAGATATAGACGTCACGTGACCAGCCCTGTTTGGGAATAATCACTTCGTTGTTAACATAAAGTCACCTCGCCCGGCTTCCTAGGACGTTATAGTCTGTGTAAATACACAGGTTGATTATCACCAATGTCATCATCAACAACAATACATCAAGACGCTTTGAAAAACGTAAACATTTCTATATTAACTAGAACCAATGCAAGGGAAACAGAATTGTATTTAGGTCACATCCAAGGTAAATAACCATAATTTCAAAATTCCATGAACTTAGAAGTCGGAGTGGGTTCACCTGATGGCGTGGGATACTTGTAGTATGGAAAACTAGCCCACAGCGCAATAATCTGTCCAGCAGATTATTTTCTTTCTCTTTCTTTCTTATGTTTCTTTCTCTTTCTCTTTTTCCACAAAAGGTTTCAGTTGTCACAACATGTTCCGGTTTTTGTCTTCTCATAATGTTGCCCAAAAAAATGAACACAACGTCTTTCTATTGTTTGCGATAAGCTGTCTTTGCGACTTGCATATCCTTTTACAGGACATCGATGTCAACACCAGCATCTTTCAGCTGTATGTTGATTCCTTGGCAAGATTACGCTCAGTAGTTTGCCATTGCTTTCTGAGCGGCCGGCTCACATACTCCGTAAGTTTCCGATGCGATTCGAACCACTGCTGATTTCACCGTCATCACGTTACCGACGAGAGTATACGAGATTACGGAGAAAAGTCATAACCTCTAAGCCACGAAGCCGGCTCTCTAAGCCACGAAGCCGGCTCTTTGCGACTTAACCTCCCTTAAAATGTCCGGATTACTTAACTTGGCTGTCCTGGGAATTGTCAGCATTCTTCTATAGAACCACATCCAAATAATAGTTAAATGCTGCTGGAGTGTTAGGGTTGTGCTGTTACTTTGTTGATACAAAAGTAAATAGGCATTGAAGAGGAACAAGGGTGGTGGGTTGGCTTGCGGTATGGCACGGAAGGATTTCAGCACACGAACGTGTAAGTCCCCTCCTTGGTTGGATGGTGTATTTCAAATCAGCTTGTAGCATCGTTTTTCTGCTTGCTTTTTTTTTTTACAGTTGTTGCTGTCCCTTCTCCAAATGTCGTTTCATTAGCGTTGCTGTTGATGAACGTACTTCTTGTTTTCTGTTGCTGCGCTTTCTTCTTTTTGTGTCATCGTGGTTAACTGTCTATTGTTCCACTTACTTTCTTCTCCTTCTGTTAACTTCTTCTTCTCCTTCTGTTAACTTCTTATTGCTCATTCTTGCTTCGTCGTTTTTTTTTTTTTTTTTAATTGTTCTGTTCGTCCCTCGTCATCGTGTGTTCCCCTATCACGTACTATATACTTTTGTTTCTCACTTCTCCTTCACATCGATCTCCCTGTCCTCCATTTCCTCCTTCGTCTCCTCCTCTATCTTTTTTATCTCCACCTGCATCTCATCTTCTTCTTCTTGTCATTCCTTTCTCGTTCATCGCCTTCTCCTCTCCGATTTCTTCCATCTTGCCCCTTCTTTCATCCCCCGTCTTTTTATTATGTCTTGTCGAATCTATTCTTTTCTCCTTTCTTTTTCTTTTCGTTCTTATTTCCTTCATTCTTCTTTCTGTTTTTCCTCTCTCTGTCCCGTTTACCCTCTTCCGTCATTCTTCTAAGTACAGTCCTTCCTTTTTTGTTAATTATTTCATTACTTCCTTCTTCATTATTTTTTTTCGTCCTTCTTTCTGTCCTCCTTTCTTCCTAGCACCTTCCGTCTTTCCTGGCTTCCTTCCGTCCCTCCCTCTACTCCTTTCCCATCTTGTTTATTTGTTTTTTTCATCAAAGTAATCTCGGCCGTTAAATGCCACACTGATTTATCACCACGTCCCTGTTTCCCCCCAGCCTCCTCCCATCTAAAGCCATAGATCAGCCCGTGTACTGTTGTTATCTCTTAACGCGAAACTACAGATTTGTTTTTTTGATCTATGATCCCGGCTGTTATCCCCCTTTTAGCTTCATCACAATCAGGATTGAGATTGTATTTCATTGTGAGTAGATCATTATGTGAGATTGTACTTAAGTGAGAGTAGATCATTCTATGAGATTGTATTTCAGTTTGAGTAGATCATTCTGTGAGATTGTATTTCAGTGTGAGTAGGTGAGATTGTACTTAAGTGACAGTAGATAATTCTGTGAGATTGTATTTCAGTTTGAGTAGATCATTCTGTGCGATTGTATTTCAATGTGAGTAGATCGTTCTGTGAGATTGTATTTCAGTATGAGTAGATCGTTCTGTGAGATTGTATTTCAATGTGAGTAGATCGTTCTGTGAGATTGTATTTCAGTATGAGTAGATCGTTCTGTGAGATTGTATTTCAGTATGAGTAGATCGTTCTGTGAGATTGTATTTCAATGTGAGTAGATCGTTCTGTGAGATTGTATTTCAGTTTGAGTAGATCGTTCTGTGAGATTGTATTTCAATGTGAGTAGATTGTTCTGTGAGATTGTATTTCAGTATGGGTAGATCATTCTCTGAGATTGTATTTCAATGTGAGTAGATTGTTCTGTGAGATTGTATTTCAGTTTGAGTAGATCATTCTGTGCGATTGTATTTCAATGTGAGTAGATCGTTCTGTGAGATTGTATTTCAGCATGAGTAGATCGTTCTGTGAGATTGTATTTCAGTATGAGTAGATCGTTCTGTGAGAGTGTATTTCAATATGAGTAGATCGTTCTGTGAGATTGTATTTCAATGTGAGTAGATCGTTCTGTGAGATTGTATTTCAGTTTGAGTAGATCGTTCTGTGAGATTGTATTTCAATGTGAGTAGATCGTTCTGTGAGATTGCATTTCAATGTGAGTAGATTGTTCTGTGACATTGTATTTCAGTATGAGTAGATCGTTATGTGAGATTGTATTTCAATGTGAGTAGATCGTTCTGTGAGATTGTATTTCAATGTGAGTAGATCGTTCTGTGAGATTGTATTTCAATGTGAGTAGATCATTCTGTGCGATTGTATTTCAGTTTGAGTAGATCATTCTGTGTGATTGTATTTCAATATGAGTAGATCGTTCTGTGAGATTGTATTTCAGTGTGACTAGTTCATTCTGTGCGTTTGAATTTCAGTGTGGGTAGATTGTTCTGTGAGATTGTATTTCAATGTGAGTGGATCATTCTTTGAGATAAATGTTTTTCAGTGTAAGAGTGTGAGTAGGTCTTCCTGTGAGGTTGTATTTCAGTGTGAGTAGATTGTTCTGTGAGATTATATTTCAGTGTGAGTGGATCATTCTTTGAGATATGTTTTTCAGTGTAAGAGTGTGAGTAGGTCTTTATGTGAGATTGTATTTCAGTGTGAGCAAATCGTTCTGTAAGAGTGTATTTCAGTGTGAGAGTGTGAGTAGTTCTTTCTGTGAGATTGTACTTCAATGTGAGTAGTTCTTTCTGTGAGATTGTACTTCAATGTGAGTAGTTCTTTCTGTGAGATTGTACTTCAATGTGAGTAGTTCTTTCTGTGAGATTGTACTTCAATGTGAGTAGTTCTTTCTGTGAGATTGTATTTCAATGTGAGTAGATCATTCTGTGAGATTGTATTTCAGTGTGAGTAGATCATTCTGTGAGATTGTATTTCAGTGTGAGTGGATCATTCAGTGAGATTGTATTTCAGTGTGAGTGGATCACTCTGTGAGATTGTATTTCAGTGTGAGTGGATCACTCTGTGAGATTGTATTTCAATGTGAGTAGATCATTATGTGAGATTGCATTTTAGTGTGAGTAGATCGTTCTGTGAGATTGTATTGCACGCATCATCATAATGTGCCATGCCGGTAACCGTGGGCGGTCTGTTTCGCCATCTCATACGATCACTTGAGTTGCTGATTAGCTCTGTATTCTTGTCCCGACCATGCCATGTGGTCAAGTCATCCAGATATTTACTTATCTGCCTTCCCCTTGTTCTTGTCCCCACAATATTTCCTGTTGTCACCAAGTTCTCAAGTTTATTTGTTCTCATAACGTACCCCCAAAATATGTCTCTGTCTACCTATAATTTCTCTCATCAGTTTTCCTGCTTTCATTTGCCCCTTGTAGGACTTGGTCATTGGTTGTTCTTTCTGTCTCTAGTATTCTTTGCATTTTCCTCAGAAACCACATCCTCATTGTCATTAGACGCCCCTCGGCGTGTCTGTTCATCGTCCACGCCTCACCTCCATCTATGTAGCACTTCCGCACTTTTTTTTTACATTGCAATTGACGTCATTTGATTAAATCGTACATTTTCCATTTTGCAAAAGGCTATCTTTATCATAGATATTCGTGTTCAAAACTCTTTCAGCCACCTCCCATCAGATATTATGACTGATCCGAGATAGTTGTACCGATTCACTTGTTTAATAATATTTCTAATTGTGGTATTTCTTTCCATTTAGAGGCGACCATAATCTCTGTCTTCTTACAATTTAATTGCACACAAACCCATCACATAAACAAGTACAACACAACCTCATCGACTAACAACCAACGTCACGGAAATTTCTAGACATAAACCTTGACATTTTCAAATTCTATAAACAGATGCATGTTTACATTACGCAACTCCACACCGCGTGCATTGTGCATTTGATTTTCCTCTCGCTACCATTGCGGACTATTTTAAGTTGCATAATTTGCAAGGAACTTTCTAAAATAGATTGATACGTGTTTTATTATTGCGGTGCTCCAAAAAAAAAAAAAAATTCTAGAGACACTGGAAATGTAGGTTTTGAAAGAAAACAGTTGTCGTTGTTGCTACTGTTCTTGTTGTCGTTGTTGCTACTGTTCTTGTTGTCGTTGTTGCTACTGTTCTTGTTGTCGTTGTTGCTACTGTTCTTGTTGTCGTTGTTGCTACTGTTCTTGTTGTCGTTGTTGCTACTGTTCTTGTTGTCGTTGTTGCTACTGTTCTTGTTGTCGTTGTTGCTACTGTTCTTGTTGTCGTTGTTGCTACTGTTCTTGTTGTCGTTGTTTGCTACTGTTCTTGTTGTCGTTGTTGCTACTGTTCTTGTTGTAGTTGTTGCTACTGTTCTTGTTGTAGTTTTTGCTACTGTTCTTGTTGTCGTTGTTGCTACTGTTCTTGTTGTCGTTGTTGCTACTGTTCTTGTTGTAGTTGTTGCTACTGTTCTTGTTGTCGTTGTTGCTACTGTTCTTGTTGTCGTTGTTGCTACTGTTCTTGTTGTCGTTGTTGCTACTGTTCTTGTTGTCGTTGTTGCTACTGTTCTTGTTGTCGTTGTTGCTACTGTTCTTGTTGTCGTTGTTGCTACTGTTTCTGTTGTCCGTTGTTGCTAACTGTTCTTGTTGTCGTTGTTGCTACTGTTCTTGTTGTCGTTGTTGCTACTGTTCTTGTTGTCCGTTGTTGCTACTGTTCTTGTCGTTTGTTTGCTACTGTTCTTGTTGTCGTTGTTGATCTACTGTCTTGTTGTCGTTTGTTGCTACTGTTCTTGTTGTAGTTGTTACTGTTCTTGTTGTCGTTGTTTGCTACTGTTCTTGTTGTCGTTGTTGCTACTGTTCTTGTTGTCGTTGTTGCTACTGTTCTTGTTGTCGTTGTCGCTACTGTTCTTGTTGTCGTTGTTGCTACTGTTCTTGTGCTAAATGTTGGAGTGATATACTATTCACTCTACCATTAACCCTAATCAGCTCAACCTCAGAATAGAAGTTATATTAGGGCCCATAGCCTGGCTCTCGAGTCAGCCACAGTTCCTATTTTAATTTGAAGATGATTGTTGTCTATAGAGGGTAATAGTTTTAACTTCCGTAAAAATATATTAATGCTATTATTACATGTACAGTTATATATAGTTAGTCATGTAGTCAGTCTCAGTTCCAGCTTCACGGTAAAATGCTCCGTCACTGCCCCATGTGAAAAGTGGAACAGACAGGAATCTCTACAAACCAACAGCCTGCACAGGTATGCTATGGATAATTCCGCTGCCAGAATGCCAACACAAAAACCCTCAGTTATATATAGCTTACAGATAATCCACACATGTGTTCGTGTGTGTTGTATTTATCTTGTAGTAAATTAGTCAGTCAGTTAGTGACATGTCCTTTACAGGACGTCGCAATCGACACCAACATGTATTGGCTGTTTCTGATGTACAAGGCAAGTTTACGTTCAGTAGTGTACCTGTGCTTTTCTAAACGACCGACGCTCACACTATTGTTAAAAATCAACACAAACCGGTCTGCTTACATATCGGATTGCAGCTGATTTGGAACGCGTTATGCGGGATAACGAATCGCGTTCACAACCCATAATGACAGATGATAATTAAGGGATTGTTATTGCTACTGTTGTTGTTGTCGTTGTCGCTACTGTTGTTGTTGTTGCTACTGTAGTTGTTGTTGCTACTGTCAGTTGTTGTCGTTGTTTGCTACTGTAGTTGTGTTGTTGCCCTGTTCTTGTTGTCATTAGTGATACTGTTGTTTTTGTCGTTATTGCTACTGTTGTTATTACTGGTGTTGTTAATCTCAATGCTACTGGTTGGAAAATCGCAGCAACCTGTTGACATTATTATGAAGGTTCCGCTTGCCTGCAGATATGGTATGGACCTATAGATTAAATATTGTAAAAGGCGGCGTTTAAACGCAAGACGATTGATTTAATTGCACCGGGTATGACCCCACACAACAAGTTTCTTTCCAAGGGGCGGCCTGCAGATAAAGTCTTGGAAGGTAGAATTGACTCGTCCAGACACGAGAAGCACATGGGGAGAATGAGCCTCGTCAACCAACACAGACCGTACACTTTTAGCCTCTGACGCTGATTCATGTGTTGTGGGGGAAGGGAGAGAAGGTTTGTGCAGCTATGGACTTGTCCGGACTTTAAGAATGATACCCCAACTTATACCGAACTTACTAACCGAAGAGTACAGCACCAGATACATTTTTAAAGCGATTTCATTTACATGTTCCATTTGCAAACATCGTGCGACTTCGTGAATTATTAAATAATGCCTTTCCTTTGATTATACAGCATGCGTGAAGCTGGATTTAGAACTGGCAACATAACTAAAGACGTGGATATAATTGTTATCTCGTTTAAGAAAAGTATGCCCAATTATAATGCTAAAATAATGGTTGGTACGCCACGCGTTCCACCAGCCGGGTGCATGCAGTCATGTGCTGTAACAGAATCACATTGACGCGAATGGCCCAGTGCCCCCTGAGTGGAACTCCGCATCCTTTAGCAATTATCTTTGTGATCAGCAAGTGATCGAAAGTTTAGAATGTAAGACCAAAGTCGGGGTGAATGAACCGGTAGTTACATACCGTAGTTCTTTGTCCTGTTTTTTTTATCTACGTCAAGTCTAGCATGGTGATCTCGTGTGTGAGTTGTGTGGATTATTTTTTTGTTCCTGAAAGTCCCTCTTGTACAATTATCGTGTGGGGTAAATAGAGTCGCCATGGCTGTAAGATGCTTCTCCGTGTCATGCACAGAAGGTACTAGCTTCGACCTCGGCACATGAGTGGAAATTTTCTCAAGAACCAATGGTATCTAATATCAGACACCACAGGAGTGCTAACCTGGTTAAAAAAACGCATGCTAAAGTCGGATGTGTTGGCCTATGGGTTTTAGTCCAAGGGTGCCTAACGAGACACCCCGCAACTACGTCAGGGGAAAAATAAACACTCCGGATGGACGCAGAAGAAGAAGAAGAGAAGAAGAAGAAGAAGAAGAAGAAGAAGAAGAAGAAGAAGAAGAACGAACGAACGAACGAACGAACGAACGAACGAACGAACGAACGAACGAATGAACTTTATTTTAAAAGGGTAACAAATTGGGCACGCAGGCCCGTCTTACATTCGGCCCTTTCAATCACTCATCTTTCATGCATCAAATATGCATGTTACATTAACATAGGTGGGAAAAAACATTGTCAAATGGATTTTGTAAGCATAAACAATGCATATTACGCATGATACATTCACATGAGAAAACAAAAAAAAACATTGTCAAATGAAAGTTGTAAACATAAACAGCATATTGCAATGTTGTGAGACACATCCCCCCATCCACCCTCATATCCCGCAGCCACCAACACATCCCCCACACACCAACCCCCCCCCCCCCCCCCCACTCACCCACACATACCTCCACGCACTCACACAGACCCAGACAAACATATATGCCGCCACCCACCCACTGATCCCCCACCCACACACAGAAGAAGAAGAAGAAGAAGAAGAAGAAGAAGAAGAAGAAGAAGAAGAAGAAGA
Source organism: Cepaea nemoralis (assembly GCA_014155875.1). Lineage (NCBI taxonomy): Eukaryota > Metazoa > Mollusca > Gastropoda > Stylommatophora > Helicidae > Cepaea > Cepaea nemoralis. The sequence continues at coordinate 1,397 of JACEFZ010020643.1, read as the reverse complement.
AGAAGAAGAAGAAGAAGAAGAAGAAGAAGAAGAAGAAGAAGAAGAAGAAGAAGAAATCAGACATCCCCCACACACACCCCTTGTGGGATCTCTTAAATAGTGAGATAAGGTACCAAGTCATCTCGGCTAAAGGAGACAAGAGCACAAACTCCAAGACTGCCCAAAGGCAAACCTTCTGGCCTAGAGAGACGACAGTGGAAGATAAACTCTATGGACCACTGAGTGAACTAAAAAACACATAAATTAATACAAGAGACAACATTGCAGTTATTGACATATTTCAAGCGAACGGAAGAAGAAGAGGAAGAAGGAGAAGAAGAAAAAGGAAGTCCCGTGTGGAAGTTTAATGAAAGACGAAGAAGAAGAAGAAGAAGAAGAAGAAGAAGAAGGAAGTCCCGTGTGGAAGTTCTGTAGTTAAAATCCCACGTCACATGAAAATCGCAAAGAGTAGGCATTGGTCGCCAACCATGGCAAAATTACACTAGTCTACAGACATTTTGGTGCCTTAAATGTTTTAGCTTTTCTTAGGTAATTTTGTGTTGCTGATTCCAAAAATGTAATCAGCATTTTTTTCATCAGCTCAAGGTTTTGAGATAACCAAGAATGGCTTTTAATAGAGAAATTGTTATGTACAGGCCTATACTAAGGTGCCATCAGTGACATTTTGACTGTAATCTGCATTCATATTATATGTAATTACTGTGCATTTATTGTCTTTATATAAAACACCAAAATGTATTAAAACTTTATCACTAGCATTTTTTTTCTATCTGTAGTCAACACACAAAACGTTTCTTTTCGAGGACTTCTTGGAATGTGATATGCCCGGAAAGTCATGCTTAAGTGTCCAACAGTAATCTGCCACCATGAGGGCATCCCAAAGTCCCTGGTATCTCTCTTCCATTGCTTTTATATCTTTCCTGATCTTTCACCTTGCTCTTCACTAAAATCGTCAAGATTTCTCGGGAAAGAAATGTAAATGGTTATGGAAGTAGTGCAATTTTATGCTTGTGTTGCATCCAAGCTTACAAAAACTCAACATCATGTTTTCAAATAATTCAGAATAATTGGCTGCTTTAATGTTATCCAGAAAGTTTTGCACAACTAACACAAACGATGACCAGGCTGTGGACTGTTACGTTCATGGAATCAATAAAATGTGGATCGGTTATTAACTTTCTAATTTGAGGTCCATCAAATCTTCCAGCTTTAAGTTTTGTTATGCTCAATTCGGAAAGCTCTCTACATAAACAATTAAAGCAGGTACAATATTTGTTCAGCACCTTAACAAATTCCTTCATACAGCCAAGCTTTATATATAATGATGGCAATATAACTCTGTTTCGATCAATGAGAGGCTTGTTGACAATATTTTCTTCTCCATCAAATTATATAAA
>JACEFZ010020642.1:0-60483 GCA_014155875.1 Cepaea nemoralis | reverse complement strand
CTCCGCGGAATTGCTAGATATCTACCCGACAAACAAAGCCGATGGTCCTTCATTATTATTCTTATGATCATATTGTTCTTGACTTGTATCATCATAAAGGTCTTTCACATAATCTGACCACGCATGTAAAATCTGATCTTTTTCTATTATGATTTTGAGATCTTTGGTGTTTAGGCAACCTGTTGATGTGTCTGTTCTTTTGTTAGTGATGTCATTAATTCTTGTGTGCATTAATTTGGTATTCTGGGTGTTGTGTTGGTTTTCAATTTCCTTGCAATATTCCTCAAGCCATGTTTCTTTTGCCTCTTTGCATAGCAGTAGCTTCCTAATTTTCATGTGAATCTCTTCGTATATTTCCTGGTTATTTTTGTTATTTCTTCTTATTTCCATGAGTTTTAAGATGTCTTCCATAATCAATTTCTTGCGCACTATTTATCTTTATTTTGGGGATTATTATTGTTGTTAGTGCAGCTTCTTGACTGATTTCTTTTATATTTTCAATTGGTCACTGACGTCTTGAAATAATATTGCATTGCCATATCGGACAATGCATCGAGTCTGTTCTTTACCTCTACGTTGAATTTACTTTTATCTCCTCATTCTTCAGTGCCTGTAGATCAAATTTTGCGTTTCTATTTGTATATTTGACTTTCTTTAAGTTTATATGTCAATTGCCAAAGATGGTTACAGTAGCAGTCTGCGTTTGGTAGGGGGACATAAATATCTAATATTGTTACAAGGGAGGTTACTAGAACTTGAAAAAGAAAATGGTATACCTAACTACAATACCTCTAAGTAACATCAAAGTCTTTTATAATTTATTTGACAAATAAAGCAGTTAATACCGCAGTCAAAATTTGCAATCATGAGAAGAAAGCTATTAAAGTATTTATAAAACATTTGTTTAATCTTTTTCTACTTACATTTTATTATCAACTTTTCCAATTCTACGTTTATGTTTAATTTTTAAAACTGTACTTTTAATGATAACATGTATACTCTGGCAGGAATATTTACCCGATGTGGGGAAACAACATTTTTTTACTGGCCTCTTAAGGCCACCCACAATTTAAAGAAAATTTACTTACAGTAACGGCGAAAGACCTTGGAAGTCTATGGGGTTTATGTTGATAAATACGTTTAGAGGAAATTTTATTTATGTTTGTAAATTTCATTCAATTTGAACAAATAGCTCTCTCTCTCTCTCTCTCTCTCTCTCTCTCTCTCTCTCTCTCTCTCTCTCTCTCTCTCTTCTCTCTCTCTCTTCTCTCTCTCTCTCCTCTCTCTCTCTCTCTCTCTCTCTCTCTCTCTCTCTCTCTCTCTCTCTCTCTCTCTCTCTCACAGGCTGGTGCAATTACGTTTGCTTAGAGAATATTTAAAATATCATAATAACATGATAGTAATGCCATGATGGGTGCCTACTTCCTTCCGCTATCCTATGTGTCACCCTTGGGCAAGGTGGAGTACCCGTTTAGCCTCCCGATCAGGGTTACGTGAAGCCATGCGTGCAGTTGGTGGATGAAGTTGAAGAGCAGCGGACAGATAGTTGTAGGTTATGGTCTCCATCTTCACGACGGAAGGCAGATGATCTCTTTTTTGGGAGACATTGGCTACGGTCATCGATCAGTATGGTCACTGCTAGGAAGGAAAGCAATGGCAAACTACCTTCTTTACAGATGCCAAGAATATCATGTGCTGAAGTCTTATCGATAATCAGAGAAACGGCGTAAATGGGTGCTTCATAGGAGCAGCCTCGCCCTTCGGAGTAGTCATGTGCACCAGGTGACTCCAGACCGTCATCAGGAGACTGAGTGCAAGAGAATATCAACATTGAAAGTAGGAACTTGGAATGTAAGAACTATGAGTGAGGATGGAAAATTTGATAACATTAAGAATGAAATGAGAAGATTAAATATTAACCTGTTAGGTGTACTTGAGACCAGATGGACAGGAATGGGCATTATGATATCTGAGGTATATAGAATAATCTTATCTGATGGAGAGAAACAACAGCGAGGAGTAGCAATTATAATGGATACAGAGAGAGAAAATGATCAAAGGATATTGGACTGTATCAGATCGAGTGTTATTGGTGAAGTTGAGTGGAAGATCTTTTGATGTCAACGTCATGCAAGTTTATGCACCAACAGCAGACAGTAGTGATGACAGCATCGATGCATTTTATAGTGATTTAGAGAAAGCCTTCAAGAAATGCTAGAATTCTGAAGTACCTATCATAATGGGTGACTTGAATGCCAAAGTTGGAAATCAACAGGACGGATGCATAGTGGGCAAGTATGGACTAGGGCAGGGGTCACCAAACTTTTTTCACGGCGGGCCGGATAACTGACAAAATGACGAGCGCAGGCCGGATACTCATTCTGTACAATACGTGCGCCCGGCACTGTGGCGAAGATCTTACGGACGCGGTTCGTAATCCAGTATACCCACGTTCGAAATACAGCTGCGAGCGATTTGGCAGCAGACAATGTTGCGCTGGTTTTTACGCTATGTTATGGGTGCCGGTCGTTCGAAAAGCAATGGTAAACTACTGAACATAAACTTGCCAAGACATCAACAACAGCAAACAATGCTGGTGTTGACTGAAAACGTCCTTTAAAGGATATACAACTAACCTTAACAATAATTGCAAGCTAGAACGAAAGCTCTGGGAAAAAAGACGAAAAACTAAGCTAATCATGGAAAGGGCGTGCAATACACACAAACAAACAAACAAACAAACAAAGACAACCATCATATTTATATTTATTTACTAAACAAAGTTATCAAAGAAGGCGACCTTAGAAAAAAGATAGTTATATCAGACATAGTGTGCACATATCCGAATCTCACAAACTAAATAGCACAAGAGGATAGTGAGTTTTGTGAAACTGACGTGTGGCTTTCAAAATACCATCAAAAACTTTAAAATACCATACTGTTTGGTTTGGAATTGTTGCATTCAATAAAGAGAATTGCTTTCAAATGTTCATCAGTCAATATCATTCGATGTGGTGACTTCACAAACTTCTTTTTTGATAATGTTAGCTCACAGACATATGTTGTTCCAAACAATGATGTCATACCAGCGGCAAATTTCTTAAGTTTCGGAAATGCAACATCAGGTAACCAGCGGTACTTCCTTCTCAATTAGCTCCAACTGTAATTCAACTGGCACACCATTAAGGTTACAATCAAACGGATTCTGAAACAGAAGGATGTCACTCGCAAATCTGTCAAAATCTGAAAATCTCTCCAAACTCTGTGAAATAGTGAAAATGAGAAAGGTTTTCTCCTTCCCGTAGTGCTTCCAACAATAACAGCTTTCTTCGAAATCCTTTGATGGTTCTGTAGAGATCACAGAAAAGGTAATCCTTTCCCTGAAGTTACAAGTTCAGTTCATTCATATCGACCAAAATTGACAACTTTGACAGCCAGGTAGGATCTGACAGCTGTGAATCAGCTTTATCTTTTTCAGTGAGGAAAACATCTATTTCGCTTCGGAGCTTGTATAAACGAAGTAAACTGTATAAACTTAAACTGATTAGAGAACTTAGACGTAGACAGTCAAAGTTTTTTTGGACATGTTATGAGAAGAAATGGATTGGAGAACTTAGTGACAACTGGCAAGATCGAGGGGAACAGACCAAGAGGAAGACCGAGAGGAAAATACCTGGATGGCTTGGCCACATGGCATGGACGAGACAGGAACACTGAGCTGATCCACGACACTGGTGATCGAGTGAAATGGCGAGTCATGACCGCCCACGCTTTCCGGCATGGCACATGATTGATTGATTGATAAACGAAGTAGGACTTTACCGCAGCTGAGACCTAACTGATATGTGATAAGGCAAGTCACAGAATTCAGAATCAATTTCTTCAAGAAATGCCTAGAACTGACGGTGAATGAGTGCATGTTCCCGAATGAAGTTCACAGCAGAAACTACTGGTTTCGGTACACAAGAAATATATAAATCTTTCCCACAGAGTACTTGCTGATGTACGATGCAGTGTATGAACAGAGCACCCGGAATTTGCAAATCTTCCAAATGAGTCCTGATCTTCCCCAGCAGACCCTTCCTCACTCCAGTCATGTTTTTCCCTCATCAACTGTAACGTAACACCTCCAAGCTGATTATACCGAAGGTTATAGTCTTGGAAAATTGTTTGCACTTCCACGAAAATGACTTTCACAGTTTTTGTTCCATGCATGCTGCAAACGGACGCCAACTCTTTCGTTATCTGAAAGTCCAAATTGACACCACAAATGAACACGAGAAGTTTTGAAGTACTCGAGAGATCAATATACTCATCACGCGCCAGAGAATACTACAAGTACCTAACTTTCTCGCGTATCTGTAGCACTATGTTCTCTCTAAGTTCTTCTGTTCTCCGCGCAACTGAACTTGCCAAAAGGCTGATAGTTCCAAACAAATCGGCTTTCTCAGGACACAAGTCATTTGCTGCTTCGACCACACAAACTCTTTAATGACGTTGCCACCAGTAAACGGTTTTCCTCGTTCTGCCATCTTAAGCACTGTTTTGTAACTTGTACGAGTGACAGATTCATTTTCAGCAAATTTTCTCGTGAAGAGATTTCTTTGCGTTTCAAAACCGCGTTTAATGGTCTCATATTTCCCAGAAAACTTTTAATATGTTGATGGATGTTTTGTTTCGTAGTGACGCTGAAGATTGTACTCTTTCAAAATGGCATCACTTTCGCTGCATATTACGCAGCTGGTCTTCTGGTCCTTTGTTTCCACAAAGAAGTACTTTACTCCTCACTCGGCGTCCACTTTTTTTTTCATATTAGCCATAATTAAGGGTGAAGTACACGGGATCTGAAAATGAAAAAGACATTACATTAGAAACATAATTAAAATCCTATTGAAACACAAGACAAGCAGAGGACTAGGGGTCACTGGTGAAGCTACAGCTGATCAAAGGTACATATAAAGTGTATAGGTACCTTTGTGTAACCACACAGAGATGATAGCGATAGTAGCAAAACGCCGACAGTTCATGGGCCGTAGAAGAAGAGAGAAATAAGAAGAAAAATAGAATCTCATTCTATCCCTACGGCTAACAAGAAAAAACAACGATTTAGAGATATCAGAAGAAATTCAGATCAGTCAATAGGGAATCAGATTAATGTAATTATAAAGAAACAACAACATCTGATTAGTAATGCCAATGCCCTAATATATAAAATTCATGATTAGATGCAATGACAAAATAGGCATCCCCATGAATAAACACACACATGATCATCCTTCACAGTACCATTGATATTCCATAACAGCTTGGGTAGTCATCCAACACAGTACAAGTGATCTTCTATCACAGCATGGGTAGTCATCCAACACAGTACCAGTGATCCTCATCACAGCATGGATAATCATCCAACACTGTAACTGTAGTCTGATACACAACACCAGCAATTATCAGACAACAAGATGGAACAAAGCTAATTCATTCAGTAGCATGTCCTTTGCAGAACCTCGCTCTCATAACAACCTTCCGGAAAACCTCTCGATCATAAGCAAGATTTCCCGCTTCAGATACATCCATCTGGAGATCATCCGCCACATCCTGCACCCATCTTCTCTTTGGCCTTCCTCTTCCTCTCTTCCCAGGCATATATCCCTCCATTATTGTTCTCAGGCACAGACATAGCTATTATATTCCTATATTCATATTTAAACTTTGAAGGTTCGTTCAAAACTCACCCCACAGCAGATAATCGTCAATCCACAATCAAGATCCTCTTGGATCTTTTGGATCTTCACAGGGCCTGTCTACCCTCTCAACTGCGGTCTGGAAAAACAGATGCTACGCTCGGCCGTGCCTGGGGCATGTTCGCCTATCTACTTGGTAGTGGCTCAGGGGTTTAAGTTCAAACCCTCTGCTGAAAATTAGACATCAGCATCTCTTCGCCTAAGTTGTTCCCAAGGCCAAAGTAGCGGGAACATGGCTTTACTGGGCTTTTATAGGCACGCCAACACAACATCCCAGCATCAAATACATTTTTTACCAGGGTATCAAGGGAAATGCTACTCCATACTCTTATAGAGTCGCGGCAGGCGGCTTCATTTGGTAATAGAATAATCTCATAATAAGGTTCGCGAAATTTATAAATAGGGCCACCTAAATAAACAACCTATTGCAGCCAGGAGGTCTCCGCACTTGCGAAGATCTCCTATTATTCTAAACATAATATTTACATTTAAATTGTATCACAACGTCTCGTGTTTCATTGTTATATCAAGCAAGTTCGAGTACCGACGGTGGGCCGGATGAAATGACGTCGCGGGCCGGATCCGGTACGCGGGTCGTAGTTTGGTGACCCCTGGTCTAGGTGATAAGAATGAGAGAGATGACGATTAATAGGCGAAGTGAGTAGGACAAAACCTGGTCTGGCACAATCAAGGCCTGCATGCACTTATTTTCGCACTGGCGAAAGGCCGTGCAAGCTTACGGGGCTTATGTTGACAAATATTACAAATAGTTCCCCCCCCCCCACTTTTCCTCCCTCATCTCTCTCTCTCTCTCTCTCTCTCTCTCTCTCTCTCTCTCTCTCTCTCTCTCTCTCTCTCTCTCTCTCTCTCTCTTTCTCTCTCTCTGCTAAATGTTGGTGCAATTACGTTTGCTTAGAGAATATTACAAATATAATAATAACATGATAGTAATGCCTTGATTGATCACTACACTTATGTTCAAGCATTCTGCGGATTGTTTTTTTTTTTTTTTCGCATATCCTATTTACATCGCTGTCAACAACAGCATTTTACCGCTGCTGTTGATGTCTTTGCAAGATTACGCACAGTATTTTGCATTGCTTACTGAGCGACAATCTCAGATACCCCTGTAAGTAACCAACGCGACCAGATTCCCTACCGAATTTCGCGCAGCTGTTTCCCCACACGTGGATATACGGGATTACGGAGAAAATCGTTAACACCTTCGCCAGGGAGACCGGCTCCGCGGAATTTCTAGATATCTAAAAGAAAAACTCCCCGACAAACAAAATTGATGGTCCTTCATTATTATTCTGATGATCATATTGTTCTTATCTTGTATCATCATAAAGGTCTTTCACATAATCTGACCACGCATGTAAAATCTGATCTTTTCTAGTATGATTTTGCCATCTTTGGTTTTTAGGCAACCTGTTGATGTGTCTGTTCTTTTGTTAGTGATGTCATTAATTCTTGTGTGCATTAATTTGGTATTCTGGGTGTTGTGTTGGTTTTAAATTTCCTTGCATTATTCCTCAAGCCATGTTTCTTTTGCCTCTTTGCATAGCATCTTTAATTTTGGGGATATTATTGTTGTTAGTTCAGCTTCTTGACTGATTTCTTTTATATTTTCAATTGGTCACTGACGTCTTGAAATAATAGTGCATTGCCATATCGGACAATGCATCGAGTCTGTTTTTTACCTCTACGTTGAATTTACTTTTATCTCCTCACTCCTCAGTTCCTGTTGATCAAATTTTGCGTTTCTATTTGTATATTTGACTTTCTTTAAGTTTATATGTAAATTGCCTGAGATTAATCTATGGTTGCAGTAGCAGTCTGCGCTTGGTAGGGGGACATAAACATCTAATATAGTTACAAGGGAGGTTACTAGAACTTGAAAAAGAAAATTGTATACCTAGCTACAATACCTCTAACTAACATCAAAAATGTTTACTTTTATTTGAGAAATAAAGCAGTTAACACCGCAGTCACATTTTGCAATCATGAGAAGAAAGCTATCAAAGTCTTTATACAACATTTGTTTAATCTTTTTTTTTACTTACATTTTATAATAAACGTTTTCAATTCTACATTTATGTTTAATTCTTAAAACTGTACTTTTAATGATGTCTTCTACATCTGTGGTGATATTTCCCCGATGTGGGGAAACAACATTTTTTACTGGCCTCTTAAGACCACCCACAATTTAAAGAAAATTTACTTACAATAACGGCGAAAGACCTTGGAAGTCTATGGGATTTATGTTGATAAATACGCTTAGAGGAAATGACATTTATGATTGTAAATTTCATTCAGTTTGAACAAATAGTTCTCTCTCTCTCTCTCTCTCTCTCTCTCTCTCTCTCTCTCTCTCTCTCTCTCTCTCTCTCTCTCTCTCTCTCTCTCTCTCTCTCTCTCTCACATGCTGGTGCAATTACGTTTGCTTAGAGAATATTTAAAATATCATTATAACATGATAGTAATGCCTTGATGGGTGCCTCCTTCTCTCCGCTAGCCTATGGGACACCCTTGGGCAAGGTGGAGTACCCATTTAGCCTCCCGATCAGGGTTACGTGAATCCATGGGTGCAAGTGGTGGACGAAGTTGAAGAGCAGCCGACAGATAGATGTAGGTTATGGTCTCCACAGCTTCACGACGGAAGGCAGATGATCTCTTTTTTGGGAGACATTGGCTACGGTCATCGACCAGTATGGTCATTGCTAGGAAGGAAAGAAATGGCAAACTACATTCTTTACAGATGCCAAGAATATCATGTACTGAAGTCTTATCGGTAATCAGAGAAAAGGCGTAAATGGGTGCTCCATAGGAGCAGCCTCGCCCGGTAGGGGTAGTCATGTGCACCAGGTGACTCCAGACCGTAATAAGGAGACTGAGTGCAGAAGAATATCAACATTGACAGTAGGAACTTGAAATGTAAGAACTATGAGTGGAGATGGGAAATTTGATAACATTAAGAATGAAATGAGAAGATTAAATATTAACCTGTTAGGTGTACGTGAGACCAGATGGACAGGAATGGGCATTATGACATCTGAGGAATATAGAATAATCTATTCTGATGGAGAGAAACAACAGCGTGGAGTAGCAATTATAATGGATACAGAGAGAGAAATATCATTCAAAGGATATTGGACTGTATCAGACAGAGTGTTGCTGGTGAAGTTGAGAGGAAGACCTTTTGATGTCAACGTCATACAAGATTTTGCACCAACAGCAGACAGTAGTGATGACAGCATCGATGAATTTTATAGTGATTTAGAGAAAGCCTTCAAGAAATGCAAGAATTCTGAAGTAACTATCATAATGGGTGACTTGAATGCCAAAGTTGGAAATCAACAGGACGGATGCATAGTGGGCAAGTATGGACTAGGGCAGGGGTCACCAAACCTTTTTCACGGCGGGCCGGATAACTGACAAAATGACGAGCGCGGGCCGGAAAACTAACAAAATGACGAGCGCGGGCCGGATACTCATTCTGTACAATACTTGCGCCGGTCTCCGTGGCGAAGATCTTACGGATGCGGTTCGTAATCACGTATACCCACGTTCGAAATACAGTTGCGAGCGATTTGGCAGCAGACAATGTTGCGCTGGTTTTTACGCTATGTTATGGGTGCCGGTCGTTCGAAAAGCAATGGTAAACTACTGAACGTAAACGTGCCAAGACATCAACAACAGCAAACAATGCTGGTGTTGACTGTAAACGTCCTGTAAAGGATATACAAATAACTTTAACGATAATTTCAAGCTAGAACGAAAGCTATGTGAAAAAAGACGAAAAACTAAGTTTATCATGGAAAGGGCGTGCAATACACATAAAGCAACAAACAAACAAACAAACAAACAAACAAACAAAGACAACCAACATGTTTATATTTATTTACTAAACAAAGTTATCAAAGAAAGCAAAAAGAAAGTTACATCAGACCTATTGTGCATATATCCGAATCTCACAAACTAAGCAGCAAAAGAGGATAGTGAGTTTTGTGAAACTGACGTGTGGCTTTCAAAATATCAACAATGTTTGGTTTGGAATTGCTGCATCCAATCAAGAGAATTGCTTTCAAATGTTCATCAGTCAATCTCATTCGATGTGGTGACTTCACAGACTTCTTTTTTTTTTGAAAATGTTAGCTCACAGACATATGTTGTTCCAAACAATGATGTCAAACCAGCGGCAAATTTCTTAAGTTTCGGAAACTCAACATCAGGCAAGCAGCGGTACGTCCTTCTCAATTAGCTCCAACTGTAATTCAACTGGCACACCATTAAGATTACAATCAAACGGATTCTGGAACAGAAGGATGTCGCTCTCAAATCTGTCAAGATCTGAAAATCTCTCCAATCTCTTTCAAACAGTGAAAATGAGAAAGGTTTTCTCCTTCCAGTTTTGCTTCCAACAATGACAGCTTTCTTCGAAATCCTTTGATGGTTCTGTAGAGACCACAGACGAGGTAATCCTCTCCCTGAAGTTTCATGTTCAGTTCATTCATATCGACCAAAATTGACAACATTGACAGCCAGGTAGGATCTGACAGCTATGAATCAGCTTTATCTTTTTCAGTGAGGAAAACATCTATTTCGTTTCGGAGCTTGTAAAAACGAAGCAGGACTTTACCGCAGCTGAGCCACCTGACTGGTATGTGATAAGGCAAGTCACAGAATTCAGAATCAATTTCTTCAAGAAAAGCCTAGAACTGACTGCGAATGAGTGCATGTTCCCGAATGAAGTTGACAGCAGAAACTACTGGTTTCAGTACACAAGAAATATATAAATCTTTCCCACAGAGTACTTGCTGATGTACGATGCAGTGTATGAACAGAGCGCCTGGGATTTGCAAATCTTCCAAATGAGTCCTGATCTGCCCCAACAGACCCTTCCTCACTAAAGTCATGTTTTTTCCCTCATCAACTGTAACACCTCGAAGCTGATTCCACCGAAGGTTATAGTCTTGGAAAATTGTTTGCACTTCCAGAAAATGACTTTCCCAGTTGTTGTTCCATGCATGCTGCAAACGGACGCCAACTCTTCCGTTATCTGAAAGTCCAAATTGACACCACAAATGAACACGTGAAGTTATGACGTACTCGAGAGATCAATAGACTCATCCAGCGCCAGAAAATACTACAACAATTTCCTAGCTTTCTAGCGTATCTGTAGCACTATGTTGTCTCCAAATTCTTCTGTTCTCCGCACAACTGAACGTGCCGAAAGGCTGATAGTTCCAAACAAATCGGCTTTCTCAGGACACAAGTCATTTGCTGCTTCGATCACACACACTCTTTAATGACGTTGTCATCAGTAAACGGCGGCAATACTTTCGATGCATATTACGCAGCTGGTTTTCTGGTCTTTTGTTTCCACAAAGAAATACTTTATTCCTCACTCGGAGTCCACTTTTCTTTTCCTACTAGCCATAATTAAGTTTGAAGTACACGGGATCTGAAAATGAAAAAGATATTACATTAGAAACATAATTAAAATCCTATTGAAACACACGAACAGCAGAGGACTAGGGGTCACTGGTGAAGCAACAGGTCATCAAAGGTACATATACAGTTTATGGTACCTTTGTGTAACCGCACAGAGATGATAGAGATAATAGCACAACGCGGACTGTTCATGGGCCGTAGAAGAAGAGAGGAATAAGAAGACAAAGAGAATCTCATTCTATCTCTACGGGTAACAAGAAAAAACAACGATTTAGAGATATCAGAAGAAATTCAGATCAGTGTACAGGGAAACAGAATAATGTAATTATAAAGATACAACAACATCTGATTAATAATGCCAATGCCCTAATATATAAAGTTCATGATTAGATGCAATGACAAAATAGGCATCCCCATGAATAAACATACACATGATATTCCTTAACAGTACCATTGATATTCCATCACAGCTTGGGTAGTCATCCATCACAGTACCAGTGATCTTCCATCACAGCATAGATAATCATCCAACACTGTAACTGAAGTCTGATACACAACACCAGCAATTATCAGACAACAAGATGGAACAAAGGTCATTCATTCAGTAGCATGTCCTTTGCAGAACCTCGCTCACGTAACAACCATCCTGAATACCTCTCGATCATAAGCAAGATTTCCCGCTTCAGATACATCCATCTGGAGATCATCCGCCACATCCTGCACCCATCTTCTCTTTGGCCTTCCTCTTCCTCTCTTACCAGGCATATATCCCTCCATTATTGTTCTCAGACACAGACATGGCTATTATATTCCTATATTCTTATTTAAACTATGAAGGTTCGTTCAAATCTCACACCACAGCAGATAATCGTCAATCCACAATCAAGATCCTCTTGGAACTTTTGGATCTTCACAGGGCCTGTCTACCCTCTCAACTGCGGTCTGGAAAAACAGTGGCTACGCACGGCCGTGCCTGTGGCATGTTCGCCCATCTACTTGGTAGAGGCTCAGGGGTTTAAGTTCAAACCCTCTACTGAAAATTAGTCATCAGCAACTCTTCGGCCTAAGTTGTTCCCAAGGCCAAAGAGGCGGAAACATGGCTTTACTGGGCTGTTATAGGCACGCCAACACAACATCCCAGCATCCTATACATTTTTTACCAGGGTATCAAGGGATATGCTACTCCATACTCTTGTAGAGTCGTGGCAGGCGGCTTCATTTGTTAATAGAATATATCTCATAATAAGGTTCGCAAATTTATAAATAGGGCCACCTAAATAAACAACCTAGTGCAGCCACGAGGTCTCCACACGTGTGAAGATCTCCTATTATTCTAAACATAATATTTACATTTAAATTGTATCACAAATGTCTCGTGTTTCATAGTTATATCAAGCAAGTTCGAGTACCGACGGTGGGCCGAATGAAATGACGTCACTTGCCGGATCCGGCCCGCGGGCCGTAGTTTGGTGAACCCTGGTCTAGGTGATATGAATGAGAGAGATAACGATTAATAGGCGAAGTGAGTAGGACAGTACCTGGTCTGGCACAATCAAGGCTTGCATGCACTTATTTTCGAACTGGCGAAAGGCCGTGCAAGCTTATGTTGACAAATATTACAAATAGTTTCCCCCCCCCCCTCTTCCTCCCTCCTCTCTCTCTCTCTCTCTCTCTCTCTCTCTCTCTCTCTCTCTCTCTCTCTCTCTCTCTCTCTCTCTCTTTCTCTCTCTCTGTGCTAAATGCTGGTGCAATTACGTTTGCTTAGAGAATATTTAAAATATCATAATAACATGATAGTAATGCCTTGATTGATCACATGATTTATCTTTCGCGTATCTTATTTACATCGCTGTCAACAACAGTATTTTTCCGCTGTTGTTGATGTCTTTGCAAGATTACGCACATTATTTTGCTTTGCTTACTGAGCGACAATCTCATATACCCCTGTAAGTAACCAACGCGATCCGATTCCCTACCGAATCTCGCGCAGCTGTTTCCCCATACGTGGATATACGGGATTACGGAGAAAATCGTTAACACCTTCGCCAGGGAGACTGCTCCGCGGAATTACTAGATATCTAAAAGAAGAACACTCCGACAAACAAAATTGATGGTCCTTCAGTATTATTCTGATGATCATATTGTTCTTCTCTTGTATCATCATAAAGGTCTTTCACATAATCTGACCACGCATGTAAAATCGGATCTTTTTCTATTATGATTTTGCCATCTTTGGTTTTTAGGCAACCTGTTGATGTGTCTGTTCTTTTGTTAGTGATGTCATTAATTCTTGTGTGCATTAATTTGGTATTCTGGGTGTTGTGTTGGTTTTCAATTTCCTTGCAATTGTCCTCAAGCCATGTTTCTTTTGCCTCTTTGCATAGCAGTAGCTTTCTAATTTTCCTGTGAATCTCTTCGTATATTTCCTTGTTATTTTTGTTATTTCTTCTTATTTCCATGAGTTTTAAGATGTCTTACATCATCCATTTCTTGCGCCCTATTATCTTTATTGTTGGGATTATTATTGTTGTTAGTGCAGCTTCTTGACTGATTTCTTTTATATTTTCAATTGGTCACTGACGTCTTGAAATAATATTGCATTGCCATATTGGACAATGCATCGAATCTGTTCTTTACCTCTACCTTGAATTTATCTTTTATCACCTCACTCTTCAGTGCCTGTAGATCAAATTTTGCGTTTCCATTTGTATATTTGACTTTCTTTACATTTATATGTAAATTGCCTAAGATTAATCTATGGTTGCAGTAGCATCAGCGCTTGGTAGGGGGACATAATCATCTAATATTGCTACAAGGGAGATTACTAGAACTTGAAAAAGCAAATGGTATACCTAGCTACAGTACCTCTAACTAACATCAAGGTCTTTTATTATTATTTGACAAATAAAGGAGTTAATACCGCAGTCAGATTTTGCAATCCTGAGAAGAAAGCTATTAAATTCTTTATACAACGTTTGTTTAATCTTAGTTTACTTACATTTTATAATCAACGTTTTCAATTCTGCGTTTATGTTTAATACTTAAAACTGTACTATTAATGATATCTCATTCCTCCTTGTGATGTCTTGAAGATATTTCCCCGATGTGGGGAAACAACATTTTTTTACTGGTCTCTTAAGGCCACCCACAATTTAAAGAAAATTTACTTACATTAACGGCGAAAGACCTTGGAAAACTATGGGGTTTATGTTGATAAATACGTTTAGAGGAAATGTCATTTATGTTTGTAAATTTAATTCAATTTGAACAAATAGTTTTCTCTCTCTCTCTCTCTCTCTCTCTCTCTCTCTCTCTCTCTCTCTCTCTCTCTCTCTCTCTCTCTCTCTCTCTCTCTCTCTCTCCCAAATGCTGGTGCAATTACGTTTGCTTAGAGAATATTTAAAATATCATAATAACATGATAGCAATGCCTTGATGGGTGCCTCCTTCCCTCCGCTAGCCTATGGGACACCCTTGGGCAAGGTGGAGTACCCGTTTAGCCTCCCGATCAGAGTTACGTGAAGCCATGGTTAAAATGGTAGCAGATCTATTGTATTACATATCAAAATAAAGAGGATTGCACAAGGGACATGACAGTGTTAATAATCAATTGATAGGTTACAAATACTATGACAATAATGAGAGGTTTAATAATAACAACAGAAATTAAAGAGGTAAAAATTATTTTAAAAATTGCACTTATAAGGTGTTTTCTATACTCCTATACTGCTAATCATGTTTAATTTACTGAATAATCAAACAAACACCACTTGTCTTCAACAATATAAACAGTATCGCTCATTAAAATTAACCAAAAGGAAGTTTTGCTGCATATTCTGAACCATGTCTTTTTCACAAAAATTTTTAATAAAATAATGGCAGAAAACTGGAAGTAGGGGTGTGTCACAATAATGTTACGAAAATGGTTAAAATTGTAGCAGAAAGGTTGTATTATATATCAAAACAAACGGGATTGCACAAGGAATATGTTGGTATTGGAATTATTGCTATAGCATTGTAAATATAACATAAATAATAATATAATTTATAAAATAATTTGACAAAAAGAGGTAATAATGATGAAAACATTGCACATACCAAGGGGCGTTGTTGTCCTGATCACTGCTAAATCACTGCTAATCCTATTTAATTTACTGAACAAACACCACTTTTCTAAAACATAAACACAATTGCTCCCAATCAATCATCCGAAAAGAAGTTTTGCAGCAGATTCCGCAGAATTAGGAAAACACTTGGCAGATTTACATTTAATTACAATAAATATTTACACATGTCTGTTTATTTTTATTTACAATATGTGGCAGTCTATTTGTGATAGGCTGCAAAGCAAACTTTGGGGCACAAGTGTGGTCTATTAGTGCAGTCGGAGTTAACAAAAGATGATCTGTGTCGTTTAGTTCGAGTGCTGCAAAAAACATAGTCTCTATTGACACCGATAAATTCTATTAAATGCTTGGCTCCTGTCAATTTCCTGCAACAGACTTTTTGAAATTCTTTGGTAGGCAGAGTGTCAAACCTTCAGGAATAATCTGAGCTGCTTCGCGATGTGCACATTCAAGTAAACTTTGCTTGAAATCCTTCAATGACAGTTTTTTGTTTTATTTTGCACCCGCTGCCACTGGTTCACATACGTGAAACATTTTGTGATAAATAGATTCAAATCGATTCCTGGGAAACATAGTGGCATACCAATGAGTATATAAATGTGCACTAGTACTACAATAGTGTATGATACATGGTCTTGGATCAAGTCCCATAGCAATAATGACAGACGTAAACTTCAGTTATTCGTGCTTCGTGAGTGGGGTCCAGGATAATAGACTAGAATGTTTTCTTTTAGGAGTTTTCTGCATCAACATCTTTTCTGCATATTCGTTTACATTTTTAATTAAACAATCCACTATGTCATCATCAAAAAACACTTTTAGAAAATCCATAGGTGTTTGAAGTTGATAAAGTTTAGAGTTGACGTGAGATCTTTGAGGACGAAACTCAAATTTGGTTTTGTTGACGTGAGATCTTTGAGGACGAAACTCAAACTTCGGTTTTGTTTCCCTTTCTGACACATCTTGCCATGTTGATGATGATGATGATAGGTGCATCACGCTCTACAGAAGCTTGTAAATCCGAGTTTTTTCCTCCAGTTTTATTCTTATTTTGTACTGTTTGCTTTCCTTTGCGCTAAGAAGTAATTGTGACATCCTGACATTCATTGTCAGACGAACATTCATTGTCATACACCTCAGCTGCTGACGAACTTTCACTGGTTTCTTTATCACCACGTGCTAAAACTTTAGACTCACAACTAAAACTTATGTCTGAATCTTCACTAATATCGGAATCACTATTGTTTAAAACTGTCATTCTACGAGATCTCATAATCGTGGGCGTTTCCATTGTGAAAAACCAAAACAAACAAATTAACGCTACTTTAAAACTTAAAACTTCACAAGAATCTAATGTTGGCAAATGCTTGATCGCACAATGATGATGTAGCTATATTCCGGCTGTGTGACTTTTCAGTGTACCGTAACTTAAAATTCCGAAATGGAGCAGAAATGTATCAAATAAACCACTGATCATTCTGTGGCGATAGAAGAACCAATTGCCACCAGAGTCGGTTGATTGTGGCTATGTATCGGCCCCTGGTAGCGAAAAAGGTACCTTGCGGTGTATGGCAGAGGGGTCTTTGAGCCTGAGGAAATAAGGCCGCCTGGCTAGTGCAGTCGCCGCGAACTGTGCAGGTTATTATTTTCTTTTTGCCCCCGACATGAAAAAAATCCAACACCTTACCGACGGATCGAACCCGGGTCTCCCGAATGAGAGTCCGGCGTTCTAGCCACTCGGCCAGCGGCTATTATCATGTATTGGTTCTGATTGTTGTGTTCGAATGCTTCATGTAGAATTGCTACTTACGGAAACATATATCTGAAGCAGTTAGACACTTCAGTGTTTGTGCTTCCATAGTTACTATCACCAGGTGAAAACCAAACACTAGTATGCAAAGGTATTATTTCTCTGAGTTACGTAAGTAACACTTTGACATACCAAGTCATTATTTATAGTTAGAGAATAACCGTTTGCCAGTCATGACTTACAATGTGTGTATGTGCGTGGCTGTATGAATATGTACGTGTGTGTAAGTATTTGTGTATGTGTGCGTATGTTTGTATGGGTGTGTATGTGTGTGTGTTTACATGTGTAAATGTTTGCATGTGTGTGTATGTTCGTGTATGTATGTGTACATGCATGTGTGTGTGTGTGTTCGTGTATGTGTTTGCATGTGTGTGTATGTGTATGCATGAGTGTGTATGTGTGTGTATGTGTTTATGTTCGTGTGTATGTGTGTATGTATATGTATGTGTGTATATGTGTATGTGTGTATGTGTCTACATGTGTATGTGCGTGTGTGTTTGTGTGTATGTGTGCATGTGAGTATGCGCGTGTATGTTTGTTTACGTGTGTACATGTGTGTATGTATGAGTGTGTGTATGTGTGCGTATGTTTGTGTGCTTGTGCGTGTGTGTGTAAGCGGGTGTGTAAGTGTGTGTATGTATGTGTGTATACGTGTGGGTATGTGTGTATGTGCATGTGTGTATGTGTGTATATGTGTATATTCGTGCATGTATGCGTATATGTTTGTGTATGTATGTATGCATGATTAGTTTGTATGCGAGGGAGTGTGTATTTGTATGTTATTGAGTGTGTGCATAACTGTGAGAGCTTGTGCAAATGATGTAAGTATGCATGCAGGTATGTATGTGTACGTGTGTGTTTATGGATGTGCGTGTGTACGTGTGTCTGCCTGTCTCATAACATGGTAATTTGTATTGTTTATGTTTGCAACATCCCATTGACAATGTTGTTTTCCTATGTGAATGTAACATGCACAATTAATGAACGAAAGATTAGTGATTGGAAGGGCCGACAGACATGAAATACCACGCCATGACTTATTTAAGTTGGGGAAGTAATACTCTTACCATCTGACCTCTGTGAGCTGGTGAAGTAATACTTTGACATACCAAATAATAATATATACAAGTTAGCGACATATCACATTGACATACCAACTCATAACAACAATCCTTACTTCTGTCTAGGTTGGGCCAGCTATTGACTGTTGGCCTATTTTTAATATAAACCGGGGGCTGCGTGGTCTCGAGGTATGATGTCCGCCTCGAGTGCTGGAGGTCCCGGGTTCAAGCCCCGGTGTGGACCGGGATCTTTTCACGCGGACTTCTAGTAATAAAATTGCCCCTTGTTTCTCGGTAGTGAGTGTGTATTATTGCGCACGTAAATTAATACCTTGGCAGTTGGAAATCGAAAAATAGTAGCCTAACGGCGCTGCCCGGGCAAAATTTTGAGTTAAAAATCTACCCAAAGTATTTCAGGATCCTCGCCGTGCTACGGAGTTCTTGCACTGAGCTGAATTTCTCCGAACTCAGGTTTGAGTTAGGAGAAGAACGGAGCATTTATGGGTTACACCCGTGTGCCGTGATGTTGATCCGTCGACTAAACTAAACTAAACTAAACTTAATATAAACATTGAGACGAAAACCCCCTATCCCCTAGATCAGGGGTCACCAAACTACGGCCCGGGGGCCGGATCCGGCCCACGACGTCATTTCATCCGGCCCGCCGTCGGTACTCGAACTTGCTTGATATAACTATGAAACACGAGACGTTGTGATACAATTTAAATGTAAATATTATGTTTAGAATAAAAGGAGATCTTCACACGCGCGGAGGCCTTCTGGCTGCACTAGGTTCTTTATTTAGGTGGCCCTATTTATAAATTTCGCGAACTTTATTATGAGATATATTCTATTACCAAATAAAGCCGCCTGCCGCGACTCTACAAGAGTATGGAGTAAGCATATCCCTTGATAACCTGGTAAAAAATGTATAGGATGCTGGTATGTTGTGTTGGCGTGCCTATAACAGCCCAGAAAGCCATGTTCCCGCCTCTTTGGCCTTGGGAACAACTTAGGCCGAAGAGATGCTGATGTCTAATATTTCAGCAGAGGGTTTTAACTTAAACCCCTGAGCCACTACCAAGTAGATGGAAGAACATGCCCCAGGCACGGCCGAGCGTAGCCACTGTTTTTCCAGACCGCAGTTGAGATCCTACCTGGCTGTCAAAGCTGTCAATTTTGGTCGATATGAATGAACTGAACTTGACACTTCAGGGAAAGGATTACCACGTCTGTGATCTCTACAGAACCATCAAAGGATTTCGAAGAAAGCTGTCATTGTTGGAAGCATAACTGGAAGGAGAAAACCTTTCTCATTTTCACTGTTTCAAAGAGTTTGGAGAGATTTTCAGATCTTGACAGATTTTAGAGTGACATCCTTCTGTTCCAGAATCCGTTTGGTTGTAACCTTAATGGTGTGCCAGTTGAATTACAGTTGGAGCTCATTGAGAAGGAAGTACCGCTGGTTACCTGATGTTGAGTTTCCGAAACTTAAGAAATTTGCCGCTGGTATGACATCATTGTTTGGAACAACATATGTCTGTGGGCTAACATTTTCAAAAAAGAGGTCTGTGAAGTCACCACATCGAATGAGATTGATTGATGAACATTTGAAAGCAATTCTCTTGATTGGATGCAGCAATTTCAAACCAAACATTGATGGTATTTTGAAAGCCACACGTCAGTTTCACAAAACTCACTATCCTCTTTTGCTGCTTAGTTTGTGAGATTCGGATATGTGCACAATAGTTCTGATGTAACTATCTTTTTGCTAATGTCGCCTTCTTTGATAACTTTGTTTAGTAAATAAATATAAATATTTTGGTTGTCTTTGTTTGTTTGTTTCTTTGTTTGTTTGTTTGTTTGTTTGTGTGCATTGCACACCCTTTCCATGATTAACTTAGTTTTTTGTCTTTTTTCCCAGAGCTTTCGTTCTAGCTTAAAATTATTGTTAAAGTTAGCTGTATATCCTTTATAGGACGTTTGCAGTCAACACAAGCATTGTTTGCTGTTGTTGATGTCTTGGCAAGTTTACGTTCAGTAGTTTACCATTGCTCTTCGAACGGTCGGCACCCATAACATAGCGTAAAAATCGCTCGCAGTTGTATTTCGAACGAGGGTATACGGAATTACGAACCGCGTACGTAAGGCCTTCGCCACGGAAACCGGCGCAAGTATTGTACAGAATGAGTATCCGGCCCGCGATCGTCATTTTATCAGTTATCCGGCCCGCCGTGAAAAATGTTTGGTGACCCCTGCCCTAGATGACAAACCACATACTTAAGACTCCTGTCTCCATGCTGACAAACCACATACTTATACTCTTATCTCCATGCTGACAAACCACATACAAAAGCCTCCCATCTCCTGAATGACAAACCACATACATAAGCCTCCCATCTCCTGAATGACAAACCACATATATAAGCCTCCCGTCTCCTGAATGACAAACCACATACATAAGCCTCCCTTCTCCTGGATGACAAACCACATACATAAGCATCCGTTCCTCTGCGTGACAAATCACATACATAAACCTCCCACTCACACATGTGTTATTCATTGCTGGTGTGATCAGACACGTATTCGCAACCAGGAAACTCAAACGAAAGTCTGCAGTGTGGAATGTAACTACCATATCTGGAGGATCGAGGATTGGGGCCAGTGCATACCAAACGGAGCTAGAGCTTGCGGGGAAGGAACACACAACAGAACTGTCAGGTAAGAGATCTGTGAGCTTCCATCGCAGTCAAGTAGTTTTATTTTTAGGTTATTATACTTGTACGGAAGCTAATCATGGAAAGTTAGTCGGCGTGTGAGGAATTGTGTGGAAGCTGCGTGGTGTGGCGTGTCACGAGAACGGGAAAGCTAGAGTATGTCATCATAAAGGGACAGTTGGGGGTGGGGGAAGATACTAGACAGTTTGACATCATTGTATGGAGGAAAATCGGTGTCAGAAATGATTGGCAGTACATGAGACAAAGGGCTGTGGACATGATCACCAACAATACACGGCATTAACTATAAGAAAACAGAAATTATATATAGTTATAAATGCACATCTACAACTGAACTATTTACTTGTACAGTGGGGGATTTATTGTTTCGTTGCTACAAGTATAACAAACATTAGGTGGGAGTTTTTGAATGCTTCCATGGCTTTTCCTCTAAATATGTCTCTCTGTGAATCTCTGTCTGTCTGTCTGTCTGTCTGTCTGTCTGCCTCTTCTCTCTCTCTCTCTCTCTCTCTCTCTCTCTCTCTCTCTCTCTCTCTCTCTCTCTCTCTCTTGTCTACTTTTAGAGCTCTCCCTGTGTATGTCTCTTGTCTCTCTAACTCCCTCTCTCTGTGTCTCTTTGTATACATCTGTGACTCTCCCTGTTTCTTTCTCTTCTCTCCCCCTGTCTACCTCCATGTCTCTCCCTCTATCTCTCTCTGCCTCAGTGCCCATATAGCTATGTTACTCACACATACATGCATTGTGTTTCCCTCTATCTCTGTCTGTCTCAGAGACTATATATCTGTGTGTGTGTGTGTGGGGGGGGGGGGTAAGTGTTACTCACACATACATACAATGTGTTTCCCCCTATCTCCACGAGACTCCTCTTGCCTCGGTGTCTCTATATCCATGCTACACACACACACACACACACACACACACACACACACCACACAACACACACATTGTGTTTCCCTCTTCATCATTTGCCCTCCCCAGGTGTGTGTCAGTCAGCAGTGAGGGCTCCGAGATGACAGTGGACGAAAGCTACTGTAGCTACGATGACCTACCTCAGGCGGTCAAGCAGTGCTCGCTGCCCTGTCCCGGAGAATGCGTCATGTCCGAGTGGTCAGACTGGTCACTGTGCAGACAGGTAAGCCCATGATACCAGGTCTATGAGAGAAAGTATAAATCATGCCTGTCACAGACTCACATTTATAGACATGAGTCAAAGGGCTACAACTCCCGCCCAAGGGAAAGAAGTCAGTCACTCGAAGGCCAGAGTAATCTAGAGCCTTCTCGAAGGACTGGTCATTGAGTCCACTGTCCCGTGGACACTGATGTGGCCCGCCTATTGCGGGGTCCACGAGGAACTCGGACAGAGTTACCACCCGTGTCGGATTGGGACACGTGTGGACCGTCAGAGGACAGACGGACCATCAGAGAGGCAACAGGGCCTGCCTTGGAGGGACTCAATAGATTAATAGATTAAACCCATGTGTATTTGGGGTTTATAGACTTATGCTAGATAGTTTGCTAGGATGTTTGTGATAACTATGTGTGATGATGTTAAATCTCTGTGATATGCAACACAGCGCGGGATTGTTAACCCACTGCGCCAATGCACTGTATAGTGAACTACAATAAATGTTAGATATTATATTTAACGGAGTTATTGTTGCCTGTGTGAACCCGAGCTCAGATACCTAGACATGAGCAAGATGATGACAATGCCCCGTCTGGTATCTCTGAACCACACAACTTTGAAGAGAGTCTCATATCAACCCATCCCATCTTATTCCCCCTGTACCTTGCGGTGTCGAGGTGAAACATATACAGCGGGAGAGTGTCCGTTTATGGGTTTCATGTATACAGGCAATATCATGGTTGAAGATACTCTGTCTCCGGAATTCGTGCAGCGCTCAAACAAACTCCAAATCCTGTCCTAGAAGACTGTCCTGACTTGTTCTAACTGAGCGAGGTATTCTGGCAGACTGGAGCGATCCTTCGTGGCGAGGTATTCTGGCAGACCTTCGTAGACCTGTGAAGACTTCAAGCGACCATCCTGTCTGTGACCCATGCTGGAATTGATTGATTGATTGATTGATTGATTGATTGATTGAGCTTTATTTTAGAAGGGTTACAAATTGGGCACGCACCCATACACAATCCCCCACTCATACACACATGCCACACACATCCCCCACCCACGTACTCATCGCTCAACCAATCACACCCACACATCCCGCACCCACACATCCCGCACCCACCCATCAACACATACCTCTCCAACCTACCCACCCACACTCACACACCCCAGCCACCCAGCCAAACTCACATCCCCCACCCTCACACATCCCTCACCCACCCGCACATCCCACTCCCAACCACGGCTCCCCCATCCACCCACCCACCCACACATCTCCCCACACATCTCCCACCCACCCACACTTACCCCACCCACACACACCCCCACGCACACATACATATCCCCCACCCACATACACATCCCCACACTCATCCCCACACCTATCACACACCCATCCGCCAACCCACACACATCCTCCACACCCACACATCCCTTATCCACCCAACACACACATTCCTCACCCACACAACCCCCCACCCACCAACAGCCACACACTTCCAACCATCCCACACCCGCACACACATCCCACACCCGCACACACATCCTTTACCCACCCACACACATCCTTTATCCACCCACACACATCCCCCACACACAACCAATCCACATATACACCCCCACACACCCCACATACACAAACATCCCCCACATACATATTCACACACACACACACACATCCTCACATCTAGACACATACGTGATGCCCCATATAATAACTGAAACTAGTATGAACAAACTCCCACACTTTACACACACATGCAGTGACGATTGTCGTGAGCATTCTCGCAAAACTGTAGAAAATGGAGAAAAAATTGTACATATACATTTTGTAACGTAAAAATTTGTGATGCAATTCAACTCTCTCTCTCTCTCTCTCTCCTCTCTCTCTCTCTCTCTCTCTCTCTCTCTCTCTCTCTCCTCTCTCTCTCTCTCTCTCTCTCTCTCTCTATCTCTATATATCTATATATATATATATATATATATATATATATATATATATATATATATATATATATTATATATTTCTTACACCCTTCCACACACACACTCCCTCACTCACACTCACTAACTCTCTCACTCACTCTACAATAATGTGCATGTGTTAATATTATACATGATAAACTCAAGTGGCATACAAAATGATATCTCGTAATATGAAAGATGAGAATACATTAAAAAAAATTGGAATAGCATGTTACATGACATGCGTGCGCTCAACTCTCTCTCTCTCTCTCTCTCTCTCTCTCTCTCTCTCTCTCTCTCTCTCTCTCTCTCTCTCTCTCTCTCTCTCTCTCTCTTTAGTACAGGAGAGCCTGGTGTATGATATCACGATATCTAGGGTGAGAAAAGAGATGGATGCAATCACAGCGGCATTACGCTGGCTGGAGGACAAACAGCACACAGCTGTCGTGATTGTAACGGACTCAGAGAGCATGCTAAGAAATGTGAAGAAATGCATGCTTCGTGATGAGTGGCATGCTTCAATTTTGTGGTAAAAAGGCAGTGATAGGGAGCATCTGTTGAATCTTTCCCCTAGACATATTGGTGTGATGGGAATGAGCATTGTTTGGGTGTGCAGTTTTAAGTGGGATATGGTGCGCAATAAATCAGACGTGGTCAGGGTAATTTGGGATGGTTCTTGTAGTGTGGAAGAACAGATCAATCATCATGGCTTGGGGAGAATGGTGTTCCAGGGAGTGACCAGAGGATCAGAACTCCGAGGAAAGGCCAGATGGACACAGACTGCTACTGGTGCCTTTAGCATTGGGGCTCTTCGCTGTCTGTTGATTACGGAGCACGTATGGGAATGTCCAAGCTGCTATGTTGTCGGTGGTTCTTGACTCATTTCAACACAGGAAAACAAATGGTCTATTACCGACAAGTGCAGGTATTACTAGATATCTTTGCAAAAGCATAAGAGCCGTCAAATGAAATGGATAAGGCAAATCAACAGAAAGGATGTCAAAAAAAAAAATTATGAGACATGTAAACAGAAGAGAAGTCAAATACAATAAATGGGTCGTATCAACAGTAAAAAAAAAGCCAAATTAACTATCTGAGACATATCAACAGAAGAAAAGGAATAGAGAGATGAACATTACAATGTAAAATAAGACCGTGAACTAGACAGCAAAGCAGACATTACAATGGTGAACTAGGCAGTCCTGCAGTCATTACAGTGGTGAACTAGACAGTACGGCAGTCATTGCAATGGTGAACTAGACAATACTGCAGACATTACAATGATAAATTAGACAATACTGCAGACATTACAATGATAAACTAGACAATACTGCAGACATTACAATGATAAACTAGACAATACTGCAGACATTACAATGATAAACTAGACAATACTGCAGACATTACAATGATAAACTAGACAATACTGCAGACATTACAATGATAAACTAGACAATACTGCAGACATTACAATGATAAACTAGACAATACTGCAGACATTACAATGATAAACTAGACAATACTGCAGACATTACAATGGTGAACTAGACAATACTGCAGACATTACAATGATAAACTAGACAATACTGCAGACATTACAATGGTGAACTAGACAATACTGCAGACATTACAATGATAAACTAGACAATACTGCAGACATTACAATGATAAACTAGACAATACTGCAGACATTACAATGATAAACTAGACAATACTGCAGACATTACAATGATAAACTAGACAATACTGCAGACATTACAATGATAAACTAGACAATACTGCAGACATTACAATGATAAACTAGACAATACTGCAGACATTACAATGGTGAACTAGACAATACTGCAGACATTACAATGATAAACTAGACAATACTGCAGATATTACAATGGTGAACTAGACAATACTGCAGACATTACAATGATAAACTAGACAATATTGCAGACATTACAATGGTGAACTAGACAGCACTGCAGACATTACAATGATAAACTAGACAATACTGCAGACATTACAATGGTGAACCAGACAGTACTGCAGACGTCACTGAATCAAAAATTTATCGGGCTTATATCTAGTTGCAGAAACGTTCTACACAAATCCCGAGAATGTTATAGCTCTGCTCCTACTTGAGCCCTGGGTAGTGGAGCAGACGTCTAGCCATTTTTGGTTAATGACGATAACATAAGTGGTAACTTTTGCACGGTGCGCACATTAAAATTCCCTTTAGAGTGGTGATGTTGGTTTCACAGAGTGTCTATATGGGTCCCACAGAGTGTTGATGTTGGTTTTACAGAGTGTCCATATGGGTCCCACATTGTGTTGATGTTGGTTTCACAGAGTGTTCATATTGGTTTCGCATAGTGTTGATGTTGGTCCCACAGAGTGTTGATGCTAGCCCCATAGAGTGTTGATATTGGCCCCACAATGTGTTGATGTTGGTTTCACAGTGTTGATGTTGGTTTCACAGAGTGCTGATTTTCATTTCACAGAGTGTTGATGATGGCCCCACAGAGTGTTAATACTGGTTCCACAGAGTCTTGATGTTGGTTTCACAGAGTGTTCTTGTTGTTGGTCCCACAGAGTGTTGTTGTTGTTCCCACAGAGTGTTGATATTGGCCCCACAAAGTGTTGATATTGGCCCAACAAAGTGTTGATGTCTGTTTCACAGTGTTGATGTTAGTTTCACATCATTTATGTTTGTTTCACAGAGTGCTGATTTTCGTTTCACAGAGTGTTGATGATTGCCCCACATAATGTTGATATTGGTTCCACAGAGTGTTGATGTTGGTTTCACAGAGTGTTGTTGTTGATCCCACAGAGCGTTGTTGTTGGTCCCACAGAGTGTTAATGTTGGTTTCACAGAGTCTTGATGTTGGCTTCAGAGTGTTGATGTTGGCTTCACAGAGTGTGATATTGGCCCCACAGAGTGTTGATGTTGGCTTCACAGAGTGTGATATTGGTCCCACAGAGTGTTGATGTTGGTTTCATAGTCTTGATGTTGGTTTCACAGAGTGTTGATGTTGGCCCCACAGAGTGTTGATGATTGGTTTACAGAGTGTTGATGTTGGTTTCATAGAGTCTTGATGTTGGTTTCACAGAGTGTTAATGTTGGTTTCACAGAGTGTTGATGTTGGCCCCACAGAGTGTTGATGTTGGCCCCACAGAGTGTTGATGTTGGCGCCACAGAATGTTGATATTTGTTTCGCTGAGTCTTGATGTTGGTTTCACAGGATGTTGATGTTGGTCCCACATAGTCTTGATGTTGGTGCCATTAAATTACAATATGACTCACATTTGTTTAAGTGTGGCTTGTCGTTAATGATCACTCTCATTGCACCCAGAAAACAGATACTATAATAATTCGTTTTGTGGGTATGTTTTCTAATCTTGAAGCGGCCTGCCCTATTCCACTGCTAATTGCCGGGGGATTTGTCAAGTGCGCTAGGTTTACGTGGTTCTTTGAGTTTTTCGCACTTGTCAGAGAAGGTTGGAAGTTGGATCCACTACCCTGGGATCAGGCGGAGAGAGTACCGTCCTCTTCTTTTTATTAATAAACACGTTACACTGTTAAGACCAGGGTTTCAAGATGCAGTGTCAGACTTCATAAAGTGAAAACCCCTCCACCATTGAATAATATTTTATGTGGATTTGAATTTTCTCTTAATTAATAGATTTTTAATTCTATCCCAGCCTTGCAGTGGAAAACAAATTCAAAGTAGAACACGACATGTCTTAAGGATGCCCGCACGAATGGAAGCTTCGTATGTAACTTGTTCCATCAAGCGAGAGGAGCGACCGTGTGAGCGGTGGAAGAATTGCATAGAGTACTCCTGGGAGATTTCCGATTGGACCAGTTGTCTTGTGAATGGTGGGGAGAATGATTGTGGGGTGGGACACACAGAAAGATACGCCTTCTGCAGAAATGAGAACAATCAGATCGTGGAGTCCTTCAAATGTGAGCAGGTAAGCAGTTATGTTTTTTCATTGGTTTTCAATTCTGTGTTGCCATTTGTCAGTAGTTCTCACTTGTCATTGGTCTTCAGTTCCATGTTATCACTGGTCAACAGTTCTCTGATGTTACTGGTGAGCAGTAATCTTTTGTTATTGGTCTTCAGTTGTGTAATGTCATTGCTCTTCAGTTCGGTTTTACCATTGGTCAGCAGTTCTGTGTTGTCACTGTTCAGAAGTTTTATGTTGTTATTGGTCAACAGTTCTGTATTGTCATTGGTCTTCAATTCTATTTTGTCAATGATCAGCAGTTCTGAATTGTCATTGGTCAGCAGTTCTGTGTTTTCATTGGTCAGCAGTTCTATATTATTTTTGGCAGCAGCTGTGCATAAAACATCAGAACTGCACTAACTCCTCTCTCTCTCTCTCTCTCTCTCTCTCTCTCTCTCTCTCTCTCTCTCTCTCTCTCTCTCTCTCTCTCTCTCTCTCTCTCTCTCTCTCTCTCTCTCCCTCCCTATTCATTTCACTCTTTATGTGCATGTGTGTTTCGCATCACTAATGTGTTGTTTATACTGTGTATCCTTTGTCAAATTCCATGATTCATCTGGAATCACTAAGTTGTATATGTTTGTATTTAAGTGTGTGTGTGTGTGTGTGTGTGTGTGTGTGTGTGTGTGTGTGTGTGTGTGTGTGTGTAAAACAGGGGTGGGGAGGGAGAGAGAGAAATAGATCGTCATGTTTATACATCTTTGTCACTTCCTACTCTAATTTGTCTATGTGTCATGAAAATCACCGTGGATTAACCAGTTGAGGATAATACAGGCAATCTGATTAACGGCATGTTTGCAGGGCCCCAATTGTTTTTTTTAACAATACAGTAAAAACAGGTCGGATCCAAGCAGAAGTGCCCGGCTCGGGAGATAAAACAGTCCCGTCTGTCATTTAGAATTTCCCGACATCAAACGAAATGGCGGCTTTGCTTGTCACCACATGACAGAAAGTGTGGGCTTGTTATTGGGAACATTGGGACACCTGCAGGACATCAACAACGTCACGTGAACAATTCAAGGCTGTTTGCAAAAAAAAACAACATGATTGGGGGAGACAGTGTAACTCAAACAGTTGATTTAGGCGGACGTACTTTGGCACTGCAGTTATGGATTGGAATAATGTCTACCGTGTGCGAATTAAGTGAATTTAATTTTACACGTGCCTGTCATGGCAAATGTAGATGTGATTTGATAGAACTGCGGTGTTGCCTAAGGTAGTTCATATTGTATAATTAGTCTAATTAATTTAGGCAGTAGCATGGTTGAAACTAGCTAGAGTAGTGAAGTGATAATTAGCTCTGTTAGTTGAAAATAGAAGAGTGAAGTGTTGATAAGCTCTACTTGTTGAGAATTGAGTAATGGGGGATAATTGGGATCTTCCAGTGGGTGCTCCCTGGTGGGGGGGGGGGGGGGGTTCCGCATGCTGTTTGTTGTTTTTTTCTTCTTCTTGTTTTGGCCTGCTGAAAACCTATGCGTTCAGTTCATCTGTCCCTGAGTTATGTTCAGAGTTAGGTTCACTGTATTTTTGTGAGCTAGGCCGATGGCCCACGATCATCTAATAAAGATCAGTGACGGGGAGGCTATCACCAGTTGTATTATATATTTTACAGGTTCCCTCTGGTTGGGATGAAGAACACAGAACCATTGAAAAATCAGATACCGGATAATTTTTGGTGCAGGAAGATTGGCCAGCAACTTTCTCAATGAGCCTATGCTAGAAGAAGTTGATAAGCATTACTCGGTGGAGCTGAATAGTATAAGTATCCCACAGGATAAATATTGAGAACATTACTAAGAAGATTTCACACTACCTATGGACCGCAACATAGTAATGGTAGTAGTAGTAATAGATAGTACATAGTAATGGATAGTAATGGTAGTAATGAACTCAAGATCTGCGCGGGTGCTACGGAGTTCGTGCATCGAGCGAAGCTATCCTTGAGTGAATTTTCAGCAGCGTGTGTGGTTCTCAGCAGTCTGTGTTTACGTTTTTTCAACATGGCGGAAGAACGTGTGTTTTCCGAGCGGTCAGCAGTCAACATAACGAAGCGGCGTGGTAGCCGCGCAGGGACAAAGAAGCAAGGTAAGCGCGGTGGTTTGAGACGTTTTAGACTCAAGTGTCACCGTCTAGGACTCAGGAACATCCGTATTCTATATTGGAACTGTGCCAGTGTAAAACAACGGGGCTCTATTTTAGAAACCCTAGTTTACAGGAACGACATTGTAGCACTCCAGGAGACGAGACTGGGCGATCAGCTACTCCGAATTGCCGGCTTCAAATGTTTCTACAACAGACGACATCTGGGAACGGCGATTCTCGTTCGCGACAGCATGGTGGCGTCAGAGCTAGACATGTCCAGTTGGGACAGTGACGATATACAAATACAGGCGTTGAGAGTTCATTCCAGTATACCATTCGTGTTGGTTAATGTTTATGCCCGCAATGCGAGTATGGACGCCCAGAAGTGGCAGTGCTTAAGTGGCATATTAGGCCACGAGAGAAATGTTATTTTCTGTGGTGACTTCAACGCTAAAGGCAGATCATGGGGAAACACTTCCTCCAATACACAAGGGGAGGAGCTCGAGACTGCACTGGAAACCATCGACCTGGTTTGTATCAACAGTGGCTGTGTCACCAGGACAGCAAGCCGTCCAGGCGATGAGGACAGTGCTATTGATCTGGCGCTAGTTTCACCTTCACTCACTACAGTGTGTAGATGGGGTGTCCTAGGACACCATGGCAGCGACCACCACCCTTGCAGCATATTGGTGGAGAAAGGCAGAACCAGGCAGCACAAGCTAAAGGTAAAGACGTTCCAGTATGACAGTACAGGGCAAGATGTGGTGAGTAAAATAAGACGTGACCAGCGCAGAACGTTTCAGGGCAGGAAAAAAAGCTGGGAGCAGCCACCGTGGTGGAGTTTCGAGGTGGAGAAGGCTTGGGTGGATAAGCGTAGTGCTGTAAGGAGATGGCAAAATGCCAAGAAGAACAGAGCTGGTCATCCTAGTCCCTGCTTGCACTTAGAAAGAGAGATGCACACAAAAGTAAGCTATTTCAAAAAAACTGGTCAAGGTGGTTAAAAGCGAAAAATGGGCAGAGGTGTGTCAAAGAGTAAGCACAGACAAGTCACTGAAATTGTTCTGGCGACTACATAAAAGCATGAGTGGTGTAGTCAAGAATAAGAGCATTTCAGACTTCCAAGGTGCTGACCTCACCTGGCAGAGGACTGACGAGGACAAGGGCAAAGCCCTCTTTGAACGCTACCTTGAGCAGGGCAACCAGACAGACATGGGAGGCCGAATCTGGCCAAGGAGGTCACCTCAGACAGATGCAAGGCCCAGAACACTTCGGATGAAGACACAGTGACAGTGAAAGAAATCAAGGCTGTGCTTCGACGATCAAAAAACAGTGCTCCAGGTCCTGATGGCATAAGATACGACGACATAAATAGGTGTACCGACAATGAGCTAGAGAAACTAGCAGACATGTACAACAACAGTATAGGGAGTGCTAGCATCAAGGAGGAATGGTTACACAGCTATCTGATTCCCTTGCCGAAGCCTGACAAAGACCACAAAAAATTCAGGGATATCGAATTATAACCATGCAGAATACAATAGGCAAGCTGCTGGAGAAGGTAATTGCCAGGAAAATATCAAGCCAACTAGAGAGGCAAGGTGTTTTCCCACCTACCCTGGGTGGGTACCGTCCAAAAAGAGAAACCTGGACCAATGCAGCAGTCTTTGCCCATGATGTCTATGAAGGTTTCCACTCAGGCACTGAAACCGTTGCTGCAGCGATTGATCTTGAGGACGCATACAACAGAGTACCACTGGATTTTTTAATGTTTCAGCTTCTTGAACTAAACGTAAGTCCATTCCTCCTTAGTTGGATCGCTGCAGCCCTCTTCCAACGGAAAGTAGTTTTTAGATGTGGCAGTTGGACTTCGGAACCAACAACAATATATCCTGGCCTACCACAGGGATCACCATTATCTCCGGTACTGTTCAACGCCTACACAGTGAGAATCACCAGTGAGCAGATCACTGGACCTGGCAGGACATTGTCGTATGCCGATGATGTTTTAGTGTATCGTCAGGGTAAGGATAGAGAGGAGGTTGCTGTGGAACTACAAACCGAACTCAATCGCATAAGTACTTGGTGTGATGAAGCTGGGGCAATGGTCAACCCAACAAAGGCAACAGTGACTTGGTTCTCGTTGAATAATCATATTGTCAACAATCCAACACCAACTGTAATGCTGTGTTCAGAGACGGTGGAAAGAACGCAGGCAATGAATTACCTGGGGATACGGTTTGATCGAAGCCTTGCTTATAATGTGCACATAGACCAGGTGATAACAAAGGCCAAGCGGGGTTTGGCAGCGATGCGGGTGATGGCGGCAGCAAACTGTGAGCAGCGCCATCTATGTCTTCTGTACGAGGGGCTGGTCATGTCTGTTTTGGAGTATGCAATGGCAATCCTGACTCTCAGCCATAAGCAGATAGAAAGGATGGAAAGGATACAGAATGAAGCTATGCGCATTATTCTTGGATGTACAAGAGATACAGCATGCAGGGCGATGCGCTACCTTCTTGATTTTCCAACCATTGAAGAGAGAATACAAGTTTGCAGGGCACGCGCCTACCTCAGAATTAACGCAAACACACAG
Source organism: Cepaea nemoralis (assembly GCA_014155875.1). Classification (NCBI taxonomy): domain Eukaryota; kingdom Metazoa; phylum Mollusca; class Gastropoda; order Stylommatophora; family Helicidae; genus Cepaea; species Cepaea nemoralis. The sequence goes on along the minus strand of JACEFZ010020642.1, from coordinate 27,785 downwards.
CATCCACTGCATAGTGAAATTAGGAAGGTGAAGGGCAGCAGGTTAAAAAGAGGACGGTCGTGGATGGGTCAAGCCGAACACATTCTTCAACAGGTGTGTTCACTTGAGGACTTAGAACCTGGCGAGGAGTGGGTGCAAGTGCCAACAGACTTCTGCACATCCTTTTCAGTTTGCATCCAACTAGATAGAAAATGCAGACAAGAAAATCCGGCTGCTGTTGAGGCTGAAGTACAAGCGTTGATTTTCGAGAATTCGCTAGACGGTGACGCGGTCATCTACACAGATGGGTCGGTCGTCCGACATGTGAGAAGCTCATGGGCCTTTACAGCTCGGGCCGGAGGGAGAATTGTGAAGGAGGACTCTGGTGCTTTCACTGAAACCACAAGTAGCCTGACCATGGAAGTCATGGCAGTAAGTAAAGCAATAACATGGCTCGAGACACAGACATTCACTAGGGCTTGTTTCCTTAGCGACTCAATGAACATGATCAAGAGGATAGAGGAGGGGTCGATCCGAAGAGAATGGTTGCTGCCTCTGAAGCGGTCTCGGCTGGCAAAGATTAGTTTCATCTTCGTGCCAGGTCATGCGGGAGTACAAGGAAATGAGCGGGCTGACAAGCTCGCAGGTGAGGCTACTGTGGAGGGCGGACGCGCCATGGACCAGGCTGACATTCTGAATGCTCTACGAGAAGTGAGACTTTTGCGAGAACCAAGTGATGACTGTGAATCTACAAAAATGGCCAGACTGCGGGAGCAGCAAATTAAAAGAGGGGTGGCCAAACAAGAACACTACGCAGGAAGCCAAAGAAGATTGATAAACCAACACAGAACTGGCGTCGTTAGCCGCTACTCGCTGCGGGATTTGCTGAGGAGGGGATCCGAGCACTTATGGACTGAATGGTTCGATGTGCAACGAGGATGATCTGTCGACTAACTAACTAACTAACTAACATAGTAATGGGTTTTGATTTTCATACCATTCGTGAACAGACCAGTGGTGATGGATGTTCAGTCCACTTATTACAAGAGCAGTAGGGACTGATGTTCACATTATATGAAACCAAAACATTAGAGAGTGGTTGTTCCACGTATCAAGGAAATCATAACTTTCAGATAATATCTAGAAAATAAAGAAATTTATCTTAGTCTAGATACAATGACTGTTTTAGAGTGAGAACTGTAGAACATTTCGCAAGAAGGAAAACGTCATGTTCATGGGTCAGTGTTCCATTCTTTTCACTGCGCAGGAATTGTGAGGACTCAGTTTCTACAAACTATTAGGAACAGTTTTTTTAGGAACAAATAGTATCGTTCCCGGACTGTAGATTTGAATGGGAATCAGATCACATGGTCATCAGAGCTCCTAGAGGAGGACATGTCTAGAGGGAAGGACACGGCATTTGGTGAGGTCCATTGTGCTGATTCTTGTGATGTCGTGTAGTCCTTGCCATGATGAGTGGACTCTGATCATGAACTCTGTGGTCTGACCTATACATTTACATTAGAATACACGACACACATTTTCTTCGCATACACGTCTCATATACGTTACACTTTTCTTTTAATAAATTAATCTTTATTAATTTTTAGAAGCAAGAGTTATTGAATATGTTGCGTTGGGGAAGTATGAGAGGGGGCATAGTACGACAGTGAGAGAGAGAGAGAGAGAGAGAGAGAGAGAGAGAGAGAGAGAGAGAGAGAGAGAGAGAGAGAGAGAGAGAGAGAGAGAGAGAGAGAGAGAGAGAGGAAAAGGTGTCCATGAACAGAAGGAGTGTGTTGGACCGAAGCTGGTGGATTCTCCAGGATATTGATAGGGGAAAAAAAATTATAATGTGGGTGTTGACTCCCCTCACTCCACGGACGACACTTTAAAGTAAGACACGACACTATGAAACCATACTTTAATTTGCATAATTAGAATAGGGAAGCGGAATAATAAAACAAGCATGCTGTCTTCACATGGCTTTTATTTAAGTGATAAGGACAACGCAAACAGAACATTATAAAAAAGTATACAGGTATTTTCAAGTTTTGAAATATAGTGTATAGTTTTGCAACTCTGGCCAGATTGCACACCGTAGTGGTGTGAAACCTGGTCTATGGCATAGTACCTGTCATGGTCCACATCCGCGGATGTACGAAGGAAAATGAGATCGCAAAGTCGAATACAGGGAAACCACACATCGCCATCCAATGGCTTGCCCTATTCAGGATGTTTGCCCCATAAGGCGTTTTGACATTTCGTTCTATCAAAAGCCAGACGTCCTTCATCTGTTGCTGTTATGTGTATGTTATCTTCCTCGGTACTGCTCCAGCCATGGTTATCTTTCCCAGACATTCGTGTCTTACTATGTGCTCAAAAATATATCATTTTCCTCAATGTTAGTTGTCTTAATAACAAATTGTCTCCACTGTTTAGTTCTTGTTGTTGGTTATATCTGTGTGTTTAATTTGTCGTGCAATGTACAAGGGGACTTCAAATTAGAACCTTAAATGATTTTTATTTTTTGTGTGAATATATTCTGAAAAGGTAAAGTGCTTGGATTTCTGCAGAAAAAAATTCTTTTGGTTGCGCTTGTAATCACTCTGGGATCACTTCTCGGTGTGCTTGACAGAAGTCACGTCGTTTTGAAACTTCCTACTCCACTTATACACTTGCTGGACTGGCAGGCATGCATCGCCATACTGGACCTTCATTTATATAGATTTCATCCCTTCACTGATTAAAAAACGGATAACAGAACGCTGCTCCTCTTTGGTGCATGTCAAAAGTGGGAGGGAAGGTCATCTTTAAACTGACCTTATGATGTCACCGTGTTCGTGTGCACTGTGATGTCACCTGCTTAACACTTTTTACATCCTTAACAATAATATTGACATGATTACGAGACTATGGCGTGGTTATTGTAATTTCTATCACACTTTTAAAGTTTCACGTTTAGCCCCCTCGTATTTTAATAATCTTCTTATATTCAAAGACGCGTATATGCTTGCAGCCGATTCCTTAAATGTCCAAGTTTAACACGGATATGTTGCCAAAGGAAAAACTATCCAGAGGTAGTTCTTGGTTATGGCCTCAAGTTTGTGACGGTAGCAGAGGATCTCTTTATAGAGACACGGATAAAACTAAGAGTATCCAGCTTCAATTCAACAATCACAACTAGAGAGCATATGTTGGATTTTCCTCCCAGGACATGCTGATGTGGTGGGAAACGAGCAGGTGGACAGATTGGCTGGGTCTGCTCCGATGGGTCGGGTATTGTTACACGATATGGCAGACGTAGGTCGGGGTCCTTTGGGATCGCGTGCATAGTGCTGAAGAACGGGTAGATCAACACGGCCTGGAGAGAATGATGCTGAAAGCGAGTGACCAGAGTATCTGGTCGACACTCAGGACTCTGAGGAAAGGCCAGACGGACACATTATTAGACTACTACTGGTACCATTAGTATTGGGACTCTTCGCTGGCTGTTGAAGATGAGGACGGAGCATTAAATGAATGTTCCGAGTGCTATGACATCGGTTCTTGACTCAACTCAGCTCTTTATAGAGGCAACGGCTACCTACAGTCGTCGTCCAGCATGGCCACTGCCAAGAATGAATGCAATGACAAGCTGGCAGTCCTACATATGCCTAGAAAAATATAGCAGTGAAATAATTTATGGAGACCATAGAAATAGGAAACAAGATTCACTGGAGGAGTCCCCAGGACCCTATAAACACAATAGGGAAGACCGCACATTTGAACAAAACAACAAGCGGAACAAAAATCTACATTTCGAAAGGATTTTAAATTGTCTTGCTGGAATGAATTGAAGCGTATTTTATATTGTCTTGCTGGAATGAATTGAAGCGTATTTTATATTGTCTTGCTGGAATGAATTGAAGCGTATTTTATATTGTCTTGCTGGAATGAATTGAAGCGTATTTTATATTGTCTTGCTGGAATGAATTGAAGCGTATTTTATATTATTGTCTTGCTGGAATGAATTGAAGCGTATTTTATATTGTCTTGCTGGAATGAATTGAAGCGTATTTTATATTGTCTTGCTGGAATGAATTGAAGCGTATTTTATATTGTCTTGCTGGAATGAATTGAAGCGTATTTTATATTGTCTTGCTGGAATGAATTGAAGCGTATTTTATATTGTCTTGCTGGAATGAATTGAAGCGTATTTTATATTGTCTTGCTGGAATGAATTGAAGCGTATTTTATATTGTCTTGCTGGAATGAATTGAAGCGTATTTTATATTGTCTTGCTGGAATGAATTGAAGCGTATTTTATATTGTCTTGCTGGAATGAATTGAAGCGTATTTTATATTGTCTTGCTGGAATGAATTGAAGTGTATTTTGTCTGTCAAAATATTTGTTTCGCTAGCTCACATTGACCTCAAGCATAGCCCACACTGGACTGATTTTTGCGTGTGGGTTAGCTTTCCCTATTACCAGTGTCCACTCCGACTTCAGAGGTACTTGTAATTTACATCCCCAATTCAAGGGACTAGAAGTCAGAATTTTAGTCCACATGACAAGTGTAAGGTTTGAACCCGCTACCTTGCCATCAATACACCGGAAGTGTAAGAGCGAGCAGTCTTTCCATTCGGCCCTGCTGACGTCGTCAACGTTGATGTTTATTGTTTATTTCTGTTGTTACAGCAGTAATGGCAACCATGTGAATCTTTGAAACAGCGGTAATTATTCATTAAAGTTCACATGTTATTGCAGCTGTTTGGTCCCGTCACCGAGCCCATGGTCGTGTCGTGTGAGATACCGTGTGATATTGATTGTCTGTTGTCAGACTGGTCGGACTGGAGTGCCTGCAGTAAAACTTGTGGATTAGGTCAGTGGTTATGTTATGTGTAAATGGTTACTCTGTTTTTAAGATAATGTATCTTATATTGTTGCTTTGTTTGTTACATTATTGCGTTATTATACATATCCATCTTTGAAGGTTGATTGGTGTGTGAAACCTGTGGACAGATTTTCACTCTTAACTCGTAACAACAGGGAAAAAAAGAATAGAGAGAAAAACATTAGAATGGAAAATAACATTGTGAACTAGACAATGCTGCAGACACTGCAATGGTGAACTAGACAGTACTGCAGACATGACAGTGGTAAACTAGGTTGTACGGCAGACATTGCAGTGGTGAAATAGCGAGTACTGCAAACAGTACAATGATGAACTAGAGAGCACTTCAATTCAAAAATCACATCCTGTACATCGATGTTTGTCATTTGCTCCCTGAAAAGGGATTTATCGGGGTGGGTTTGGCGTGGGGATCTCCGCCCAATCCGGTACTGAAGTACATTCTCCTTGGGGATTATGATACAGAGCTTTCCACCCTTTCTCCGTGCCCATAAATCAAGAGGGTGTGTAAGACTGGCACTGACACTTCCCATCTGCAGAGAGGCATAGTAAAATACAACAAGGTTATGGTTCTGCACAGCACAGGCGGACTGGCTGGGAGTAGGACCACGATGGTCGTGTTTCCTCCACAGGTTTCGGGTGTTTCAGTGCCAGTATACTCCACCTCAATGCTCAGATGATACACTGACCTTATGGACAAAGCAGAAAAACCAGATAAAGTTGATAATCTCTTTAAACTGCTTATTGTCGATGGCCAGGCAATCATGAGTGAATCTAAAGGACGTTTGCTTGTGCGTTTAAATTACATGAGAAAGACGTACAAAGACTGCAACATGAAACCTGAGTAGAAGAAACAGAAAGTAACAATTTCAAGATGGGGTATAGAAACAAGGGTGAAGAAGAAACAAGGGTGATGATAATTTCAAGATCAGGTATAGAAACAGTAATGTAGAAGAAACAGAGATAATGATACTTTCATGATCAGGTATATCAGGTATAGGAACAGGGAAGAAGAAGAAGAAACACATGTGATAATTACCTCATTATCATGTATAGAAGCAATGATGTAGGAGAATCAGATATGATGATAATTTCATGATCAGGTATAGAGAAAGCCGGTTCTGTGGCGAGGGGATTAAAGACACAATTCGTAATCACACATATCGCGTTCGAAATCGCTGGCGATTTTGAAGCAGACCGCTTTGAGTTGGTTTTCATACAATGGTATAAGTGCCGGTCGTTCAGAAAGCAATGCAAACTACTGAACGTAAACTTGCCAATAAATCACAAACAGCCGCAAAAAATGCTGGGGTTGCCTGCCACGTCTTGTAAAGGATATGCAACTAATTTTTATAGAAACATCGATGCATTTTGAAAATCAACAGTTAAGGCAAGCGAAAGAGTTCTTCTTCTTCTTTTCGTTCATCCGGAGTGTTTTTTTCAGATGTGATTGCGGTGTGTCTGTTATGCGCCCTTGGGCCGAAACCCGTAGGCCAACACATCCGACGATAGCGTTCTTTTTTGACCAGGTAGCATTCCTGGGAGACTCACTTTTGTGGTGCCATCTACAACCCGGCTGGCCAAGTTGGAACGGTCGAAGACAACGGTCATCCCTCAAAGGAAGGCAGGGACAGTCCATAGCATTTTCCGCCATCCAAGGTTGCTTCCATATTTGCAAGGCCGACACATAACACCCTGGTCCTGGGCTCAACGAGGGAATCGTCACGTCCTGCTAATGGCTGCTTTAAATCCTCACTTCAATATATTGGGCGTTCCTTCACCACGGGCCGCTCCCGCACAACCAGGCCAGTCTGCAGGCGGTATCCACTCAGCGAGTTTTCGGTTCGGATATGTGCTTGTCTCTGTGCCCTTCAGAGCTGTTCTAGGCACGAAGGACATTAGGAGAACTACCTAGTCAGAGCTGTTCCGAGCAAGAACGGCATTTGGAAACAAGGTAGATTTTCCTAGTACGAGGGAAGACTAGTTAGAGCTTTTCCGGTCACGAAAGACATTTCACTCGGACGTAGTTGCGTAGTGCTATTTTTATTTTGCCGCCCGTAGGCTGGCACTTCCGGCTTCAGCGGTCATTTTTAATGAGGTTAGCCTTCCTCAGGTTCGAGACAAGTTAGACTCTTATTTCACTTCCACACAGCAAGCTTTTCCTTTGGTCTGCCACGTAATGGATTCGCAAGGCAGGCGTTCCATTTCGTGTCATCGAGACAATTTTCCACCTTTGACTGCACTCACTCCATGAGTACGGTTAAAGACTCATCGGATCGTGCGACCTAGGTGTTTTTCCACCTTTTAGTACTCGCTCACGAGGTAGGCTACATGTGCTGCCGGCTCAGCACCTTACCTCCGTACAGCAGTGAGCGAGAAACGGCCAGGCCCTCTCATCCAGGGTTCCCTCATATCCCCCAGCTGAGAGCCTTCGGACAAGTATCTGAACTGGGCATGTAGCGTGCCCAGTATCTCACCTCCATTTATCGGTGGAGGCGTTTGTGTAAGTATCTGGACCAAGATTGTGGCTTCTTGCACCGGAGCTTAAATTTTGACTGTTATCCTCAGTCTACCTGCAGAGCAGCAGGTTGTGTCTCTCTTAGTCTGGTCCCTATCCCACATTCTGTCCGATATGTAGTTTTACATCCATCGGCAAGCACATGGGGTCGATAGGACACGCAAGCTCCCCCACCACGGCAAGGTGGAGACACATTACATTAGGGGAGGAAAGAGTTCACTTGAGGAATTGAGTTTCTTATTATGGTAGAGTCAGCACCAACAAATAACACAGTAGCAATTTTGAACTGCATGGCACCAGCGATGATGCACATGTGTAAATTAGAACCATGCATGCTATAGATATTCTTGTGTGTGTGTATGTGTGTGAGTCATGATCATCATCACGTGTCCTGCCAGCTGGCGTGGGCGTTCAAGCATCTCAATAGATCTTGTTCTTGGTGTTCTGGTTATGTTCTATTGATGATATTCTTCCGTGTCTCAGCCTCTGTCCTTCCAGCGTCGTTTCTATTGGTCTGCATCTGTTTCTTCTATCGCTGATCTCTCTTGTCGTCACGATGTTTTCCAGCGCCTCTTTAATCATTATGTGACAAAAGAACTCTTTTTCTCAACTGTAGAATTCTTTACATTTCGAGAAGACATTGTAGTGGTTTCCTTTTGTGAATATTTTTTTCTTCTAATTTTGAAAATGTGCCTACGCAGCTGTCATCTATTTGCAGACCTTATCCAAGACTGGAAATCGTGTGCGATGCCGAACCGTGACCACCCACGCTTATTGACATGGCACAAGATGATGGTGTTAAGCGGCCTAATTTTATTATTATTTCCAACTGCCGATTTCCAAATGTATTAATATTTATAACGTGTGATGCGTCTCTATAAATAACCCAGGGTTTACAAAGAGGACCTCTTCGGTTTTGCAAGTGCCAACTGGCAATGGTAGAAAATGCCCCGACAATCTGGAACAGACTAAACAGTGCTTTCATAAAGGGTGCTACCAGTGGTACACCTCGGACTGGAGTCACTGTATTATTGCCGTGAGTACTATATCTGTTACTGCTGCTTTGTGATGTCAGTTACTGCTGCTCTGTGATGTCAGTTACTGCTGCTCTGTGATGTCAGTTACTGCTGCTCTGTGATGTCAGTTACTGCTGCTCTGTGATGTCAGTTACTGCTGTTCTGTGATGTCAGTTACTGCTGCTCTGTGATGTCAGTTACTGCTGCTCTGTGATGTCAGTTACTGCTGCTCTGTGATGTCAGTTACTGCTGATATGTGATGTTAGTTACTGATGCTCTGTGATGTTAATTACTGCTGCTCTGTGATGTCAGTTACTGCTGCTCTGTGATGTCAGTTACTGCTGTTCTGTGATGTCAGTTACTTCTGCTCTGTGATGCCAGTTACTGCTACTCTGTGATGTTAGTTACTCGTTCTATCTAAAATTCTGTTGAAAAGTACATGTAAGCCTTTGAATATACGTTTTACAGACGATTCAATATTCAGTGAATGAAAATGAGACTAAACAGATCTACCCAACGAGAATTCACCATTTGGCAGATTTTTATTAAGACCGGTTCTGTGTCGAAGGGGTTACGGACGCAATTCTTAATTACGCATACCGCGTTAGAAACATAGCTGCAGGTGATTTGGCAGCAGACCACCTTGCGTTGATTTCATACAATGATATGAGTGCCGGTCGTTCAGAAAGAAATGCCAAACCACTGAACGTAAAGTTGCCATGGAATCACAAACAACCAAATCATTTTGGGGTTGACTGCGACGTCCAGTAAAGAAACTGCAATTAATTTATTCAGACAAATAAAATTGGGGGAAATGAACTGTTTTGGGCAGGTGAAAATACATGAACGTCTAGGAAAGATAACGATGGAGGCCGGTGTGCTGGTGAAGCGGAGAAGACGAGGGCGATAACGTTGATGGATCCCAGATGTGATAGATAACGTCCACATGACAGGGGCATCCCAGATGTGATAGATAATGTCCACATGACAGGGGCATCCCAGATGTGATAGATAATGTCCACATGACAGGGGCATCCCAGATGTGATAGATAATGTCCACATGACAGGGGCGGGTATCTGGCTTATGGTGGAGAGAAATGTCCTAGGACCAAAGTGACAAAATTCTGCACGGGACAATGCCATGGTTAGTGAACGATGATGATACTGATGGCGGTGATGATTATGACGATGATGAGGATATTGATGGCGATGATGATGATACTGATGACGATGATACTGGTGACGATGATGATACTGATGATGATGATGATGATGATGATGATGAGATGATGATGATGATGATGATGATGATGATGATGATGATGATGATGATACTGATGCCGATGGTGATTATATTGATGGCGATGATGATGATACTGCTTGTCGTAAGTCTTCCTTACTTACTTTCGTGTTGTCCCTGGAGTGGGGGGAATCAACACTACATTTTTATTACCCCAATATTATTGTCCTAGAGAAACCACCAGACTCCGTCCACAAAACTCCGTCGGTCTGCAAACCCCTTTTTCTTACTCTCACTCACCCTTAGATCATGCCCCCTCTCACTCCTCCCCAACATAACATACTCCACAACTCTAGCTTTAACAAATAATACAAAATAATTTATTAAGCAAAGAGTATAAGTGTGAGAAGTGTGTGTTAGTAATGTGTAGAATGTGTGTCGAATATTCTAGTGGGTGCAGACTTAGACCAGGTAGCTGAAGAGCCCAGCCCGATCATCCCAGAAAGGATCACACCACATCTTCATTCAGTCCACGAAGACCTCACCCAGGTATGTGTCCATCCTGCTAGATGTAGATTTCCACCGGTGGCTGTTTGATCACTCAAAAGAACTAGTCACAGTCCGACCCTAAATCCTGTCTGGATCACACAGTTAATATATGTCTAATTTGTTCCTATACTTATAACACCCTTGTCTAGTGAGGACACGAACATACTGTTCTTTGAAATAAATGTACTTCCTGTCTCAAGTGTCTACTGTTCACAAGACCATTGTTATACTAACTTCCTAATAAGTTTATACTGATTTATTCCATGTGATGGGGAATAACTGTATCTCTTTGTTTGTTCACCTGTCGTGTAAAACATACTGCCCACTGGTCTTTTCCCAGGTGGTGTAAAAGAAATTCACTTTCTACTATTCTGTTCCCAAGTGATGTTTGAAACATTAATTTGACGATTGGTCTTCCTCCAAAATGGTGTGGAGAAAACAATTTCTTGTATTCTGTTAATGTGTGACGTTTGATAATCCCTCTTATACTTGTTTCCGTAAACCCTTTTTATCATGGGCTAAGTGCAAAAGATGTTGACCAACTGCCTGCACCAAGGTCTCCATTGTCAGTGACTTGAGTGACCTAAAGGAACCTGTCAACGAGAGAACAACACATTGGGTGATAGCAACTGTTCCTGACCTCCATTGGATTGGGGGGGGGGGGGTGTCCGCCTCACTCAGATACATGACAGTGAACATTCTCTGTCATGGGCATAGGAGTTCTTCACTCCGGTCTGCAGTGGGTTAAGATCAGGACAGAGCAAAATGTAAAGTGTAGACCCCTAGCAGACATCACTAGAAGATCCCATCATTGTACATTCTCCCCATCCCCAATTTCCCCAATATCACCCACTACACAATTCTCACTAGCAGAGCTAATTCTATTCATTACTCTAGCAAGTTTTACCGAGGCTACTGCTTATATTAACTAGGCTTAAATATACTCTCTACAATACCTTAAGCACAACTGCATCAATCCTGGATGACATCTATAACTTGCCATTAAGGCATATGTTATCTAATGTTACTTAAATCTAACACAATAGATGTTCTCCGAATTTCCTAACTGCAGCACACACACAAACACGTCAATCTTAGTCACAATCCTTGGCCACACTAATTTATCCCAGTCTTGTTTATTCACAGCGCCAGGAGTGTTCCCGAGAAATCTTTGATGTTCCGCGGTTGTCGCTCAAGGGCCCTTTCCTAGTTCAAAATCTTAATGCAGGAGTTAACTTCTCCTGTCCTGACAGCTTCAACAAGCCAGCGTGTTAAAACCACGTGTCCACAATTCCCCGACATATCTTCTGTCTATCCAAGACTTAATCAAATGTACGAGTGGTCCTTTCTTGGTTTGACACCCAAACAAGCCCGCGTTGCTGCATTGTCTCAACAACAAGCCGCCAATTCCTTTTGATGTCAGAAACTTCTCAGGTCTCCCGACCGCTCCCAACAAGTTGTAGCTGCCAACATAGACTGTCTTTGATCTAACTGGTAAACAACTGCAGCTGTGCAGTCCGACTTTATTGTTTTTCTGTCCCGGTTAAAAAAAAACAAATGTAGCTTTGCACACAGGCCATAATTATGATCGTCTGTATTGTTATTATCAGGTTGATACACAGTGAAATCATGACATAGGCCCCCTCTTAAGAGAGTAGTCCATCTCACTCTTCTCCACTGTGAATTCAATCCAGATGATTCATTCCTCTTCTTCAGGAGCTGGGTGTCTTGATAAGAAGTCCGCTCCAACATTTTCCTTCCCAGGAATATACTCAACTGTGAAATTGTAGGGTTGAAGTAACAACGACCACCGCATCAAACGGGCGTTGAGCTTCTGAGAAGTAGCCAGGAACATCAGGGGCTGATGATCTTGACTGGACCCGAAACTTAACTCCATACAAATAGGGCTGGAATTTTTGCACGGCCCATACGAGAGACAAACATTCTCTCTCGACGGTTGAATAATTCCTCTCAGCCTGGAGTAGTTTCTTGCTTGCGTATGCCACAGGTTTCAAAACCGAAGCATCGTCTTTCCCTTCCTGTAACAACGCTGCCCCAATCCCAATCCCACTTGCATCCGTTCTCAACACAAATGGTTTGGAAAGGTCCTGGGAGCTGTAATACAGGTTTACTGACCAAGGCCTCCTTTAACTGACTATAGGCAGTCTCACATTCTGGTGTCCAAATGATTTGGTCCGGGAATCCCTTTTTCAAGGTTTCCGTCAATGGAGCTCCCAGTTCAGTGAAATGTGGGATAAATTTCTGGTAGAATCCACACAACGAGAGAAAAGATCGCACGTCCTTCTTCGTTTTTGGCCTTGGGGCATTTCTGATTTTCTCTAGGTTCTTCTCTTCTGGGACAATGTGTCCTGGAGTGATGGTGTGACATAGAAATTCCAGAGTCTGGTAACCAATCATGCACTTGGTTGGACGAGCGGTAAGCCCTGCTTCCTTGAGTCTATTAAACACTCTCTCCAAGGATTGCAAATGGTCATCCAAGCTGCCACTGGAAATCAGAATATCATCCATGAAGGAGATGATGGCCGGATCCTGTAAAGGATCTAGTAAAGTCCTCATCATACGTGTAAACACACTAGGTGCGTTGCTGAGACCAAAGGGCATGACCTTGAATTCGTAGTGTCCACTGGGTGTACTGAAGGCCAGCAGTGGTCGAATCTCCGGTTTGACTGGTATTTGATAGTACCCCCGACTCAGATCCACCTTTGAAAAGTACCGAGCCTTATGGAGCCTAGCGAATAACTGCGTTGGATTCGGCAAAGGTTCCACCTGAAATTGTGTATGACTGTTCAGAAGTCGGTAGTCTATACACAACCGGTGTTCTCCACTTGGTTTCCGTAACAAAACTACCCCCGCATTGTATGGGGAGGTGGATGGTGCAATCACGTCATCCTCCAGCAGTTTTTGTATTTCCTCCTCCAGGGCCTTTTCTTTAGAGAAGGGCACTGGGTAAACCTTCTGGCGAACAGGCTCCTGTGTAGTCAACGTCATCTCGAACTCCACCAACCTCGTTCGTCCTGGTTTATCAGTCAGTATCTCCTTATGAGACCTGAGAACCTGGGTTATCTTCTCCCTCTCCTGGGAGGTCAGATCAGGGTTCACCTGCACATCCTTGTAGGTTTCCTGGTGTACCAGGGGATATTCCCTGCCCTCGCTGGTTCCAACTTCTGTCTCCACTGCAAACTGCCATTGCCATGAGGTGAGCTGCTTTTTCTCCGGGTCTCTCTTCGTATTTCCGCAAGAGATTGATATGGAAAATCTTCGACTTTCCCCGGATCCGGATCTGATAGTTGGTTCTGGATATTACCCTTTCCACGGGAAATGGTCCTTGCCAACCTATCTCCAGTTTGTTGTTTCCCGTTGGGAGTAGCAACAAAACTTTGTCTCCCACCTCTAGAGATCTGTCTTTAGACCTACGGTTGTAGTAAGCCGCATGTCTTTTCCTGGCCTTTTTCAAGTTTTGATTTGCCAGAGTCCATCCTTTGTGGAGTTTTTCTTTCAGTTCCTCCACGTATTGATAGGATGAGATTACTTCTTCTGACGTCCCCTCTTCAGTCCAACTCCTCAACATGGCTTCCAACGGTCCTTTGATTGGACGACCAAACAGCAACGTAGCGGGTGGTAGTCCTGTTGAGCCATGAGGAACTTCCCGATAGGCAAAGAGTGCTGCAGGGATATATTCATCCCACCTATCAGGTTTTTCCTGCGCTAGTTTCCTGAGCATTGTCATCAACGTGCCGTTGAAACGCTCTACTTGTCCATTGGCTTGAGGATGGTAAGGGCTGGTATGTATGTGGTTAGAGTGAAACACTCTAAATACCTCCTCCATGAGTTTTCCACAAAACTGGGACCCATTGTCCGTCAGAATTTGATCTGGGAAGCCTAATCTTGTAAAGGCCTCCATCAGTGCATCCGCCACTCGTTTCGAGTCAAATCGTGGTCAACGGTATGGCTTCACCCCACATTGTACAGCAATCCACCATTGTGAGTATATACATGTTCCTCTTCCTAGTCCTAGGAAGTGGACCCACGATATCGATGGCTACCCTCTCGAAAGGAGAGTTCATGATGGGCATCTCACCCAGGACCACCGGTGCTGTCCAGTGTTTCGGTGCCACCCTCTGGCACTCAGGGCATGACTTCACATACCGACGCACATCCTCTGTCATTCCCGGCCAATAGTAGTGGCAGGAAATCCGCTGCATGGTGGCGGCAATACCCATATGTCCACTAAAGGAGATGGTATGCCCCATATGAAGAATCTGGGACCGGTGAGCTTTTGGGACGACCAACTGACCGTATAGGTTGTCTCCCTTCCTGCTCTCCTGTAGAGTATCCTATTCTTCATGTAGTACTGCCCCCGTCCTGGTGGATCAGCACTTTTCTGCAGCTTTTTGTAGCAAGGACGTAAAGTATCATCCTCACTCTGGGCAGTTCGTAGCTCCCCCGGCATTGGGTTAGTCACAATTGCGTCTGCCTCTTCCGTTCTCGTCTGAGAGCGAGTCTGTATTGCTCCCATATGGATTGGCTCCCTGGGCATTCCCAGAAAGACATACCGGCAACCTAGGATTACTGGGAAAATGGGATCGGTCAATACAGCAGCCTTGATTGTGCCGGTGACATATCTTGACCGAATCTCCACGTTAGCAATGGGCAACTTCATGGCCACAGCACTCTTCTGTGCAGGCTGTATTTCCATGGTCTCACCTGTGAATTGTTCTGGGTGTACCAGATCCGCAGAAATCACGGCCTCCCCGTCCAGTCCTGTGTCGTACAAACACTCCACTTGACGACCGTTAACCTCTACCAATTCCACTACAGGTGGTTTTCCTGGTCTGGAGTTTCTTCGTCGGCCTCGACCTGTTCAGTGGGCTCCACCTTAGGTCTCCCGGGGCACACGATGAATTTAGATTCTCCTGACTTTCTCTTGCAGTCAATAGCATTGTGCGTGTTTGACTTGCATTGGTTGCACCATTTCTCTGTCCTAGATTTTCTTGTGCCGGACTTGAGTGAGCTCTCCTGATGGTGAGCTATCTTGCTGACCTTGGCATTCTCCGTGACAACCTCCTTGGAAGTCACTTGACATGCTGCGAAGTGAGGGCTCTTAGCCTTCGATTTGCAGTCCCTCGTATTGTGAGTGGGTGACTTACAAATTGAACACCACTTCTCCGACCACGGTCGTTTTGGTGTAGAGCTCGAAGAGCTCTTGCTTCCCTCCTTCGTCTTCTCTGAACTATCCTCTGATTTTTGCACATAAGGTTCCCCCTTTTTTGTTCCAGAGCTTTTGGCTTTCTTCTTGTCATGTTTCTCCTGACTTTTGGTGTTGGTGGGAAGGTTTTCCCCGGCCTCCCCATGTACCTCTACGAACCGTTCTGCTAATTTTGTCACGAGGTCAATACGTTCCGCTCCTTGTTCTCCCAGGAATGTCCTGAGAGGTTTTGACATTTGCTTCTTCAGCTGGTCGACCACCATGAGTTCTTCCAGATTCTCATAGTCATGTGCGAACCCAGCCAAATCCATCCACTTATGGAGATAAGATTTAAGACGCAAACTGTAGGCGGCAAACAACTCCCCCGGTTCTCGTTTCGCTGCTCGAAATTTTTTCCGGTAGGTATGTGACGTAACCTCGAATCGTTTCAGCAGAGCCGTCTTTAACTCATCATAATTGTTCTCATGTCCTGGTGGCAGGCGAGTATAAACCTCGTATCCCGTCCCGCGTAATCCCTGGGATAGCTTAAGATTCCATTTGTTATGCTCCAGACCCATAGCAACTGACATAGCCTCGAAGCGTTGAAGGTATTGGTCAATCTTCTCTTTGTCCTCCTCGTAGACCGCCAAAGGAAACTTCATAGCATGGTACCCCTGTCCACCTACTGGTGTTGAGCCTGGGACTGAGGAACCTCCAACTGCTCCCTCAGTTTCCCCATTAGATTGACTCTTGAGCTCGAGTTCCCGCATCCTGTACTCGTGCTCCCTTTTCTGAGCTTCTTGTTCAGCTTCCAGTTTCCTAGCTGCTTGCTCAGCTTCCAGTTTCCTAGCTGCTTGCTCAGCTTCTAATTTCTTAGCTGCCTGCTCAGCTTCAAGTTCCATCCTTCTAGTGGCTTGCTCAGCTTCTATCCTCTTAGTTTCTAACTCCATCTTCCTCAATTCCAATTCGGCCTTCCGATCGTCTCTTTCTGCTTGACGATACTCTCTCTCCACTTCCTGTATGTAATCCGTTAAAGCTGAACCAGACAAACCCATTCCTTCCCCCTTTGCCCTTAGTTCTGCCCCAGTTAATTTAGGAGTGGCCATTTTTCAGACAGGTAAGTCAGCAGATAGGGTGCAGATTATCTCCAAGAGGAATTTATATATAATGAACAATCACTGTTAATCTAATAATTAAGACCACACACAACACAGTCACTCAGTGACAAGAGAAGAATCAGGACCACAGACCTATGCAGACGTGTGAGGTGTGAACAGGTAAGATATGTATCCTAACCCCTATCCACATTCACTCTAGCTGGATTCTCTCTCCAACAATATCACCGTCCTCTTAGTAAAGATCCCGTGTCAAAAGACCCCGTTGTCAGGAGATCCCACTGTCAAAGGATCCCGCTTACAAGAGATCCCGCTTACAAGAGATCCCGCTGTCCAAAGATCCCGGACGAGCCCCAATAAATGTCGTAAGTCTTCCTTACTTACTTTCGTGTTGTCCCTGGAGTGGGGGGAATCAACACTACATTTTTATTACCCAATATTATTGTCCTAGAGAAACCACCAGACTCCGTCCACAAAACTCCGTCGGTCTGCAAACCCCTTTTTCTTACTCTCACTCACCCTTAGATCATGCCCCTCTCACTCCTCCCCAACATAACATACTCCACAACTCTAGCTTTAACAAATAAATACAAAATAATTTATTAAGCAAAGAGTATAAGTGTGAGAAGTGTGTGTTAGTAATGTGTAGAATGTGCGTCGAATATTCTAGTGGGTGCAGACTTAGACCAGGTAGCTGAAGAGCCCAGCCCGATCATCCCAGAAAGGATCACACCACATCTTCATTCAGTCCACGAAGACCTCACCCAGGTATGTGTCCATCCTGCTAGATGTAGATTTCCACCGGTGGCTGTTTGATCACTCAAAAGAACTAGTCACAGTCCGACCCTAAATCCTGTCTGGATCACACAGTTAATATATGTCTAATTTGTTCCTATACTTATAACACCCTTGTCTAGTGAGGACACGAACATACTGTTCTTTGAAATAAATGTACTTCCTGTCTCAAGTGTCTACTGTTCACAAGACCATTGTTATACTAACTTCCTAATAAGTTTATACTGATTTATTCCCATGTGATGGGGAATAACTGTATCTCTTTGTTTGTTCACCTGTCGTGTAAAACATACTGCCCACTGGTCTTTTCCCAGGTGGTGTAAAAGAAATTCACTTTCTACTATTCTGTTCCCAAGTGATGTTTGAAACATTAATTTGACGATTGGTCTTCCTCCAAAATGGTGTGGAGAAAACAATTTCTTGTATTCTGTTAATGTGTGACGTTTGATAATCAATCTTATACTTGTTTCCGTAAACCCTTTTTATCATGGGCTAAGTGCAAAAGATGTTGACCAACTGCCTGCACCAAGGTCTCCATTCTCAGTGACTTGAGTGACCTAAAGGAACCTGTCAACGAGAGAACAACACATTGGGTGATAGCAACTGTTCCTGACCTCCATTGGATTGGGGGGGGGGGGGTGTCCGCCTCACTCAGATACATGACAGTGAACATTCTCTGTCATGGGCATAGGAGTTCTTCACTCCGGTCTGCAGTGGGTTAAGATCAGGACAGAGCAAAATGTAAAGTGTAGACCCCTAGCAGACATCACTAGAAGATCCCATCATTGTACATTCTCCCCATCCCCAATTTCCCCAATATCACCCCACTACACAATTCTCACTAGCAGAGCTAATTCTATTCATTACTCTAGCAAGTTTTACCGAGGCTACTGCTTATATTAACTAGGCTTAAATATACTCTCTACAATACCTTAAGCACAACTGCATCAATCCTGGATGAACATCTATAACTTGCCATTAAGGCATATGTTATCTAATGTTACTTAAATCTAACACAATAGATGTTCTCCGAATTTCCTAACTGCAGCACACACACAAACACGTCAATCTTAGTCACAATCCTTGGCCACACTAATTTATCCCAGTCTTGTTTATTCACAGCGCCAGGAGTGTTCCCGAGAAATCTTTGATGTTCCGCGGTTGTCGCTCAAGGGCCCTAACCTAGTTCAAAATCTTAATGCAGGAGTTAACTTCTCCTGTCCTGACAGCTTCAACAAGCCAGCGTGTTAAAACCACGTGTCCACAATTCCCCGACATATCTTCTGTCTATCCAAGACTTAATCAAATGTACGAGTGGTCCTTTCTTGGTTTGACACCCAAACAAGCCCGCGTTGCTGCATTGTCTCAACAACAAGCCGCCAATTCCTTTTGATGTCAGAAACTTCTCAAGGTCTCCCGACCGCTCCCAACAAGTTGTAGCTGCCAACATAGACTGTCTTTGATCTAACTAGTAAACAACTGCAGCTGTGCAGTCCGACTTTATTGTTTTTCTGTCCCGGTTAAAAAAAAACAAATGTAGCTTTGCACACAGGCCATAATTATGATCGTCTGTATTGTTATTATCAGGTTGATACACAGTGAAATCATGACACTGCTGGCGATGATGATGATACTGGTGACGATGTTGATAATGAAGATGATGATACTGATGGCGATGATAATGATATTAGTGATGATGATGACTGTCAGAGTCCAATAGGGGACAGCGATGCAGGGACATCGTTACGACCGCCAGGCGACTTAGCTCCCAGTAAGGGATGCAACAACTGCGTTGCGCCGCCAGGCGAATAGGAGTTCCGGCCTGCGAGATCGCTGGCTGACCAGCGGTCAGGCCGCCAACGCAAGACGCACGCCTGCCACGTGACGCCACGTCAGGCAGGAGGCAAGTTGCGAACCAGGTCCAGACAGCTCTGGGGACACGGAACATGACGGACGTGTGATTGAGAGAAAGGCGTTGTATGGTTTCTGTATTGAAAGGCGAGTGTCTGGACATCTTGCGAGTCAGACTTGTGAGCTGTATTGTGGATGTAAGTTGTAAAGTATCCATTATATATATTTGTGATCATCGTTCTGTATTTGATATGTTAATAAATCCATCGAACGATGTGTCGTTGAGTCTTACGTCAAATCACGTTGTATTTGTACTGTCTCACACTTGTTAGGCAAGCGAGCCAAGTTTAAGACCCTGACATGTGTGAACGTGGAGGGCTCGTCCCGCTTTAATTTACTTATATTTGAACGTGAGTAGCTCGTCCTTGTTGAACGTGCAGGTCTCGTCCAGCTTTAATTTAGTTAGATTTGAACCTAGATGTGATCATAAATTACTTGGATTAGAGTTAAATGTGTTAATGTGATCATGGAAGGCTCATTTTGATTTATTACTACATTATTTAAACATGTGTAAGATCATTTGTAAACGTACAATGCATACATTTTGTTTGATCCTGTAAGCGTGTAAAACATTTGTGATTTGTGAAACTTGTCACCGTTTTGACCTTGTCGACATTGTGATCTTGTCGCCATTTTGACCTTGTCGCCATCTTGTAAACTTGATGTCTATGTCCTTACTGAATGTCATCTTGATGTAAGTGATGTGTCATCAATGTTGTAGAGTGTTAAGATACTTGTAGATTGTCTTTGTGCATTGAGTTTGTGGAACGCGAAAAGTGTTTGGAAAGAAAGTAACGTGTATTGTAAAAAAAAACTGTTGACGGACAAACTTACGACATACAACTACACTCAACGCCATACAAACCTAATCAACACTTAGTGACAAGCAGGCACACACCAACAAATAGACGCTAATTTATCTTCTTCCAAAATAAAAGCAGGTTTTTTCCGTACCATCCGAAACCTTGCCGTAGAGGTCATTCGTGGTTTTGAAGTAACGACCCTACAGTTCCTAGCCCGATTTCCAACCATTCTTCACCGCATCCAGGGCACTTGAGTATATTTTTTCTTTTCACATACTTTACCTATGCAATTTTAGGCACGCATCGTCAATAGAAATCGATTGTAAATTGTTCTTTACTAACCACTTATAACATATTTTGTGTAGCTGGTATTTCATTGACATTGTCCATCATGTCTTCATTATTTGATTTCATTGATATGGGGATAAAATTACAGTTACATGGTGATGAATTAACACAGTGGAGTGAGCAGAAATACTCTGAATACCTACTAGTACAGGAAAAAGCGGCTGAACGCGAAGAAAGAGCAGCTGAAAGAGCTGCCAAGCAAGTAGAGGCAGAAACAGCCTTAAAGCAAGCAGAATTGTCTGAAAAGACAAAGCAAGCTGAGATAGATAGTGAGCTGAAAAGGGCAGAAATAGCAGCTCAGAGTAAGAGAGAAGAACTGGAGTTACAGTTGAAGATAAAACAACTTGACACTGAGACTGCGATTAACAAAGAACATAAGAAATCTGAAAGACTGGAGAAAGAAAACCAGTATAAGAAATATCAAGGTATTGTACGTAATTATACCTCGGGTGACTGCATTGCAGCCTTTACCCAAAATTTTGAAACTTTAATGGAACATTATCAAGTTCCACTGTCTGAATGGAATATTGTGTACATGAGGAGTTTGTCAGGGGAACCTCTTAAAGTTATTGAAACCATCCCCAAAGACCTCAGAAAAGATTACCATTATCTGA
Source organism: Cepaea nemoralis (assembly GCA_014155875.1). NCBI lineage: Eukaryota > Metazoa > Mollusca > Gastropoda > Stylommatophora > Helicidae > Cepaea > Cepaea nemoralis. The sequence continues at coordinate 6,799 of JACEFZ010020642.1, read as the reverse complement.
AATCTAAGATTATGGCACATTTTATGTTAGATGAGGCAGGTTACAGAGAACAATTCAGTAAATTGAGCCCAAAACCGACTCAGACGTTCTCTGATTACCTCTGCTTAGTCCGAGATATTTTCACCAAATGGACTTCAGCAGAAAAAATTGATCATAAATATCAGAGATTAGAAGATCTAATCATTAGAGACAAAATTGTATCATCTATTCCTTCAGCCTTTGCTAAATTTTTGTTAGAGAATGAATGCTCTAGTGTGGATGAGATTGAAAGACGTGGTTCGGCTTACTACACAGCCAACAAACATTGCTTTGCTACTGAAGATACTAACATTAACTTTGTAGCAGCGGCTAACTATGACAAACAACCCTATAGTAGGCAGAAATCTCATAAGCCTACCTCTGAGAAATTTAATCATTGCATTTATTGCAAATATTCACATCATCAGGGTGAAATGTGCGATCAGAACCCAGGGTACCATACTTACTTGTTAAACATGGTAAACAGACAAGACAAGGAACGTAAATCCTTCAAAACGTGCGAAAATGTTTCCTCTGCAAGGCGTGGGGACACCATCGGAAAGATTGTAAGGGCAGGCATATGACCAACAAAGCAAATGCCGCCTTGTTTGATAGTTCGTCTTCTGATGAAGAAGAGCCAGAGAAACATCCTGTGAACTCAGCACAGGCTTTTGACATTTTCAGCGCAAACAAATGCTCTGTTTGTAACACCTTCTATGAAGATGGTATTTTAACATGCGGGCATGCCATCCCTATTGCCAATGAAGAAGCTAATTTGGTAGTAGACTCAAAAGGCAGAATAAACATCCATCACGGATATGTAAATGGCAAATCTGCTACAGTCCTTCGCGACACGGGCAGTTCACTCATTGGCCTGAAGAAAACGTTCATAATGCCTACAGACTATACAGGCAGGCACGTAACATGTAGAACATTCTCAGGCAATATTGTGAAATACCCATTAGCATGGGCATATATTGAAACACCTTTCCTCACTGGGAAAGTAAAGTGCGCTGCACTAACCAGTCCAGTTTGTGATATAATTATTGGTAATTTACCTGAGGTAAATGATAAACCTCATGACATAACATCTGTATGTATTGATGATACCATAACATCACCATCAAATGTCATCATTGAAAATGTCACACCACCTATTGATTGTAAAGTAGCTAATGTAGCACTAAGTTCTCATGACATCATTGAAACTGTTGTTCCATCATCATCTGACATCATTGAGTGTGTGAACGCAGTAACAAGAGCTACTGCTCGAGTGCAGGATGAAATAAATCAAACTGAGGCGATACAATTACTCAGCCCAGTTTCAATATCTACTAACACCATGAAGGAAGCATTTGTAACAGCCCAAAAAGCTGATCCTTCATTGTCAAATACTTTGACCTGATCGGCCGAAAGCCAAAAGTAACCAAGAATGCAAATGGCATTTTGCTATGAAAAATGACATACTCACCAGGTATTACACCAGAGGTGACAATACCACAGAGCAAACTGTTTTGCCAACTAGTTATCGCAAGCAAGCCTTACATCTTGCACACGATATACCTCTTGCGGGACATATGGCATACGTCAAGACCAGATCAAGCTTATTGACACAGTTTCACTGGCCAAAATTTTGCAATGACATTAAAGAATATTGCAGAAGTTGTGACACCTGCCAGAAACTGGTTAAAAAAGGTAACCACCCACAGGCAAAGTTACAAGTTACCGACTTAGCCAGTCGACCTTTTGAAAAGCTATCGGTTGACATAGTGGGCCCTCTTAGTCATACAACAACTAGAGGGAATAAATTTATTCTAACTGTCATTGATCAATGTAGTCGCTGGCCAGAAGCTATTCCGTTAAAGAACATAACTGCCAATGACATAATGGAAGTGTTCTTCCATATTTTTTCTAGGATAGGTTTTCCAGATACTATCCAATCTGATAGGGGCACTCAGTTTATTGCCGCATCCACCCAAGCTTTCACCAAAATGTTGAGAGTGAAGCAGTGTTTCAATTCACCCTACCATCCTCACAGTAGCGGAGTAATAGAAAAGTTTAACGGGGATCTTAAGCACATGCTTGCAAAAGTAACGCAAGAACACCCCAATAACTGGGATGTATACTACCAGCTATTCTTTTTGCTTATCGCGAGGTACCTCATGCTAGTACCGGTTTCTCTCCTTTTGAACTTATCTATGGTGCCAAACCACGTGGCCCATTGACCATTTACCACCAAATGTTAACTGACTCTACACCAGTACTTAAACCCATATCATCATACTTATATGTTACATCATTGCGTGAAAGAATCATCAAATCTTGTGTTATTGCAAAGAATGCACTAAAACTATCTGGTGCTACTTATAGACAGTATGCTGACAAAGGTAACAGGACGATAACATTGACACCTGGACAGGACATTCTTCTGTCTACTACCTAGTGACAGACATCTACTGACTGATTCTTGGCAGGGACCTTTTAAAGTGACGAGACAGATTTCACCTGTAGACTACGAAATCCTTATAAAAGGACAAACACAAAATATTTCACATAAATATGCTAAGACCATACCACAACAGAGACAACGAACAGGACGATACGACAGCTTGTACAGTGATAATAGATCACGAAGATGACGATGCTAGTGACGAAATTCCAACACCTGCATTAGACACGACAGACTGCTTGAAGGAGATCAAAATCAACCCAAATTTAACTCAAGCAGAGACAGACAGGTGCAAACAACTTATACAACAATACAACACCATCTTTTCCAACAACCCAGGACAAACAGAAATAGTACAGCATCACATCACACTCACATCAAACACACCCATTAGATGCAGACCATACACCATCCCATTACATTACAAAGAGCATTTACATCAAGAAATCATCAACTTAGAGAAAAATAACATCATAAGACGATCCCAATCAGACTACTCATCTCCCATGGTCATAGTACGCAAAAAGGACAATACAATAAGACTGTGCATCGACTACCGAAAACTGAATAAAATAACTGTTCTAGATCTTGAGCCAATGGCAAACACTGACGATCTTTTGACAGAACTGACAGACGCTAGGTTCTTTACGACGGTAGACATGACGAAAGGTTATTGGCAGATTGCTGTAGACGAACAGAGCAGACATCTGACAGCATTTGTCACACCTTGGGGACTGTACGAATGGTGCAAACTTCCATTTGGGCTTGTTAACGCCCCAGCCACATTTGTACGTATGACACGACTACTTCTAGTAGACATTCCTAACATAATCTGCTATATCGACGACATATGTATTCACACAGAGACAATGACAGAGCACATTAAGACTTTAGACCAGACATTTGAAACGGATCAGACAGCACGGACTGACAGTGAAGCCTGCAAAAGTAGACATAGCCTACCAGGAAATATCATTCTTGGGTTACAAAATATCCAATGGCTTTGTCACGACAGACGATAAAATTGTGTCCAAGATACTAAAACTCTCACTTCCGACTACTAAAAAACAAGTCAGAAGTTTGTTGGGCTTAATAAATTACTACCGGCAGTTTATTCCTGATTTTTCTGAACTGACCGAGGTATTTACTAATCTACTAACAAAAAGATAAACCAGAGAAAATTGTACACGATCAATGCCTAAAAATTGCATTTCATAAAGTTCTATCATGTTTTTCTGATAAGAATGAACGCAATCTTATCCTTAAATTGCCCGATATCCGTTTACCTTTCAGATTACGCACAGATGCTAGCTCCGTGGCGATTGGAGCAGTCCTGTTGCAGGAGTATAACAACATCCTCCACCCCGTTTATTTTGTATCCAGGAAGCTGAAGGCCCGAGAGCGGGCATGGTCCATTCCTCAATTGGAAGCCCTAGCTTTAGTAGTAGGTATTACAAAATTATCTAGATTTCTTCTAGGACGCCATTTCATCGTAGAATCGGACAGCAGCCCCTTAAAATGGATGAATTCAGGGGTGCCTTCGAACCATATGGTAGCGCGTTGGTCTTTGAAACTTCAAGATTATAGCTTTGAGGTTCGACATATCCCAGGCAGAACCAATTCAATTGCCGATCTTTTGTCACGTTGTCCGACCGACCCAGTGAGCACCAATGTCTGAGTGCAGTATGTAGAAATACACTCAGACCGACACAGCCATTTAGCAGTGAATAGTGGTGTTTCATTCACAAAAAGCTGTGTAATGTCTACAATATTGTGATAGGGATTACTCCCATTATATATAGTGTTCTTATTTTACTAGTTCATGTAGTGATTGTCGTGTATAAATGTGCAGTATGTGGTAGAAAGCGAACTTTATTAACTGTATATATTACGTACAAGAACAGTGTCACATTCGCACTTACCTGAAGCGAATTATCCAACGTGACAGTGACAACTTCGTGTGGAAATCTTCCAGGAATATTTTAATTACGAGTGTGAAAGTAAAAACTGAACAGTGACGACATTTCTACACCTCTGCAGTGAACCGAAATCTTTAATGTTCGACTGAAACATCTAACACATGAACATTCGATCGTAATCCAGAAGATTGTGTAGCAACATCCAACACGAACTTTGAGAACATTGTACCTTCCTTAAACTACATCAAACCGGAACAGGTGTGTTCTGCAAGCTTTACCATCAGCTGATTTTAGTGTTCGTGTGTATTTCCGGATTAATTAGAAATTTAGAACAAAAATAGCAGACAACATATAAAAGGTTAAAAAGTTTTGACGATTCTAAAATGTTTAGGATTCTATAAATTGAATACACGAATTGTGTGTTTATTTATTTCTCTAATGTAATCTTAGAATCATATCTTGATTAACGTATTCATATTACCGACCTTTTCTCGTTAATATGAAGAAACGTCAAGCAATGACACTAAGAAATTAAATAGTTATTGTAAATTATTGTGTTTCACTAATGTTAAAATTATTTCCCTTTCATTTATTGTTATTACATTTTCACACAAAGGGCCATAATTTAAAATGTATATGCTAATGTGTTGTGTGTAATATAACATGTTGTTGTTAAAGTGTTGACACCACAGGCAGGCATCTACTGGGCATGGCAGAGTGTTGCCAACATTGTATACCAACACAATAACTCCTGGCCAAGTAGGGACAGGGTTGGAGTGTTTTATACGACTTATATAAAGTCGTATTTCAGTCTGGCTATATGGTTTTTGTTCCAAGAACCATATTATTATTTTTTTTTCAAATTGCTGCGAGTAGATGCGTGAAGCTGGAACTACTGATCTGACTGGGTGATAATACAATTGAGGTAACCAGCCATCGAGAGGGTGAAGCCTGATATGTGTTAAACATGAAAACACCACATGTCTTTGTACCCAACTCCCAGTTCTTATATATTTCTATGCCATGTGTGTATTTTTGATAACGTTGTGTATAACAATAGAAAGGTAGACTCTGACAAGGGTATACTATTAACCCAACATGTACAGACATTATACATGAAAGATGACATCTTTCATGGATTTTACCGGGGGAGCGTGTCAGAGACCAATAGGGGACAGCGATGCAGGGACATCGTTACGACCGCCAGGCGACTTAGCTCCCAGTAAGGGATGCAACAACTGCGTTGCGCCGCCAGGCGAATAGGAGTTCCGGCCTGCGAGATCGCTGGCTGACAGCGGTCAGGCCGCCAACGCAAGACGCACGCCTGCCACGTGACGCCACGTCAGGCAGGAGGCAAGTTGCGAACCAGGTCCAGACAGCTCTGGGGACACGGAACATGACGGACGTGTGATTGAGAGAAAGGCGTTGTATGGTTTCTGTATTGAAAGGCGAGTGTCTGGACATCTTGCGAGTCAGACTTGTGAGCTGTATTGTGGATGTAAGTTGTAAAGTATCCATTATATATATTTGTGATCATCGTTCTGTATTTGATATGTTAATAAATCCATCGAACGATGTGTCGTTGAGTCTTACGTCAAATCACGTTGTATTTGTACTGTCTCACACTTGTTAGGCAAGCGAGCCAAGTTTAAGACCCTGACAATGACGATGATGATACCGATGGCGATGATACTGGTGACGATTATACTGTTGGCTATATATGATGATCATATTGATGGCGATGATGATGTTATTGATGGCGATGATGAAGATACTGCTGGCGATGATTTTGATATTGATGACGATTATGATGATACTGGTGACGATGATACTGGTGACGATGATACTGGTGACGATGATGATGATATTGATGGCGATGATACTGTTGGCGATGATGATGATGATGATGATGATGATGATGATGATGATGATGATGATGATGATGATGATGAATGATGATGATGATGATGATGATGATGATGATGATAGATGATGATGATGAGTGACGAATTGTTGATGAGACTGATGGTTGATGATAATGATGAAATATGTTAATGGCGAAATGATGGATATGGTGACGATGGTAATGATGATACTGGTTACAATGTTACTGGTTACGATGATGATGATACTTATTACGATGATGATGATACTGGTTACGATGATGATGATACTGGTTACGATGATGATGATACTGTTGACGATGATACTGATGACGATGATGATGATACTGGTGACGATGACGATGATGATGATACTGATGACGATGATACTGTTTACGATGATGATGATAATGGTTACGATGATGATGATACTGTTTTGATGAATGAAATGGTTAGATGATGATGATAATGGTTTTCTTATGATATGGTTACGATGATGATGATACTGGTGCGATGATGATGATTGATGG
>JACEFZ010020641.1:0-39109 GCA_014155875.1 Cepaea nemoralis | reverse complement strand
ATGCATTATATGATACTGGATACCTTCTGAGATATGTAATTCTGTATTTATTGCAATCCCAAAGAAATCAGGAATCTTGTAATGTGATCAACATAGAACAATTAGTATAATGAGTCCCAGCACAAAGATTTTGTTACGAATTATCATGCAAAGAGTGCGGAAGAAAATACAACCTGAAATATGGGAAGAACAATGTGGATTTGTAGAAGGAAAGGGTACAGTAAATGCTGTGTATATGCTGCGAACAGTTATTGAACGTGCTATAGAAGTAAACAAGGATATACATCTTTGCTTTATTGACTACACAAAAGCTTTTGATAGAGTTAGACATGTCAACATGGTGGATATGCTTGCAGATCTACAAAGTGATGGGAAAGACATTATAGACTTATAAAAAAAAACATATATTCGAAACAACAAGCTGCCATAAGAATTGATAATGAAGTGGGACAATATCAACCCATTAAGAGAGGTGTTAGGCAGGGATGTGTAATGTCTCCAGATCTTTTTTCCCTATACAGTGAAAATATTTTCAGCAATGTAGATGATATAAATGGAATCAGCATTGGAAGACGAAACATCAGTAATATTAGATATGCAGATGATACAAGTATTGATTGCAGACAATGCACAGGATCTGCAACAATTAGTAGGCACGGTTGTTGTACACAGTGAGCAGCTGGGGTTGGAAATAAATTGTAAGAAGACACAGGTTATGGTCGTCAACAGGAAGAACGAAGTACCACAATGTAATATAAAAGTAAATGGGAATATTCTTCAACAAGTGAATCGATACAATTATCTCGGAACAATCATAACATCTGATGGGAGATGCCTTGAAGAGATTAGAACAAGAATCGACATGGCGAAAGTAGCCTTTAGCAAGATGAAAAATAAAAAGATGTCATTTGAAACGAGAAAAAGAGTGTTGAGGGGGTACATAGAACCTGTTGTTTTGTATGGATGTGAAACTTGGACAATGTGCAGTCAAGCTGAAAAACATTTGATGGCTACAGAAATGTGGTTTCTGAGGAAAATGCATAGAGTACATGGACAGATAGAAAAACCAATGACGATGTACATCAGGAGACAAATGAAAATCGTAGACTGATTAGAGAAATTAGACGAAGACAGTCAACATTTTTTGGACATGTTATGAGAAGAAATGGATTGGAGAACTTATTGACAACTGGCAAGATCGAGGGGAACAAACCAAGAGGAAGACCGAGAGGAAAATACCTGGATGGCTTGGCCACGTGGCAAGGACGAGACCGTGAATACTGAGCTGATCAACGACTCTGGTGATCGAGTGAAATGGCGAGTCATTACCACCCATGCTTTCCGGCATGGCACATGATATATCGCTTCACTTAATATACAGATATAGACTAAGTATAGGCATAGATTAGGTATAGGACTATATCGACCTTATATCTTGAGCAATAAAATTGCGATTTATTAGTTTTAAATTTTAATTAACATTTAACTTGTTTTCCCTTTCTAACACTGGTTTGTATCTATGTCTCTTACAGAAAGAGATTGTTGTGTCTGATGTATAGTTAGGGTGAGGGTTAGTAAGAAAGAGTTTGCTGTGTTTGATGTATATAATGCTTTATTTTCCTTAGGCTCTTCTTAGGCGATCATCTTTAGTTACTGTGGTAGTCCAAGGAATTCAAATAATTCGTCTCAGGATGACCATATTCGTTGTCTAGAATAGCACCTAGTAGGTTAAGGAGGACAGATGCTTTACCTCCATTAGGCTGGAAAATCTGTCTAGTCAGCAGAAATTAGGCTGTTCTGTAATCAAAAAGGATGTTAGTGTTATTTGTTATGATACATTGAAAGTCGGTTAGAAGATGTGGTAGCTGGTATTCAGGAGTTCACTAAGGCAGGCGTGGTTTTAAGAAAGGCCGACTTTATAACAGACAGTGGTGGTTGCTTGCAGACTTGCCGTTATTACGTATGTGAAATGGCAACGTGTGAAAGAGGTGGACACCGTAAGAAATATTATGTTAGCTTCGAGAAAAACCGTTGTATTGTTGAAAGATGGAACAATGAAAGGTTAGTGTAGCAGACATTGTGGTATGGAAAGTTGAAGATGGCAGCCATGGGAAATGGTTCTTTGCTGACGAATACTCAGATGATATAGAAACTATCCCAGGTGGATCACAGATTGCATTGCCCTAAATGTTGTTATGTCTGTTTCATTAGACCTCATGCACAACGAATGTTTGGAGTTCTTAGTGGTGTGACATGGAAAAGTCTTGAAGCTATCTATAGAAAGACTGAGATACGTTGTGTTAGAAAGAAACCAAGAGTGTGGGGAGATGAGTGATTAGTCTGTATAAGTGCTTCTTTAGCAGATACGCTGAAGTTGGAGCTTTCGGTAATGTAAAATCGGGAAAGTGCTGACGTTGATGGTTATGTATTGTGAAATGTCTTTTCAGATAAAAGTTAAAGACACGTTTGACATAACTACAGAAGTTACATATTTTCCTAATTTTGGTAACACATTTGTCCTAGTTTGGTCGACATAGCTCTTACTTTTCCATAGCTATTTCTTAGTTTGGCTGACAGATTTTCCTAGTTTTTATCACTTTGGACGACAAGTTTATAAGTTTGATTGAAATATGTCTGTACTTGGTCAATATTTTTTCGCATTTGGTTAACAAAGTTTCCTACTTTTCATAATTTTGAATGTGATATTTATAACTTTGGTCAACATTTTAGTTGTGTTGGCTGTCACGAATTGGCAGCCTTTACTTCCCAGAACAAGTTTCGGTTCACTTTTGATGGGCCATGTAGAGGATCAACAGACGAACAAAACTGTTTTCTCTATATTCAAGGCTATACTGTCTTGACGTAAGCTTGCAAAACCTGCAAGTAAACAAACCAACCAGCCATGACGTAAGCTTGCAGATGGCAAGTAAAATGGGATACTTGAGATGGACACAACTACATAATTTAAATTAGTCTACACCTTGGAAAACTGCTGACCCAGACGGGCTTTGACACCACACAGACACCTTGGCACCTTCTCGTCCAGGTAGACCCTGGCTGAATCAACAATGAACTGGGCCATTGGTTGAATAAAGGCAATTAACGCCAGATGGAGATAATAGCCCCAGGGCTATAAACAAGCCCCGTCCACTCGGACTGGCAGACTCAGGAAGGTGTGAAATCACTGATAAGACTCAGTGGGCTAATAATGGTCAGACCCACAGGTGTGAAGGCTAGTGTGCATGCAGAAAGAATTTTTATGACTGGACAGACTTGGAGTTAATTGCAATTAACGTCAGGAGGAGATAAGAAGAATTTATGAATGGAATTCCGGGGAGATAAGTGTCTATTCTAGGCTAGGTATAAAAACCCCTGCTAGACTTTTCCCCTTTAGATTAAGTCTGACTACAGAACAGGTGAGACAACCAGCTCGTTTTGTATGATTCTTATGTTGCTAGATTTTACTGGGAGAATTAATTCGTAGTAACTAGTCGAGTTTTAGATGGATGTACTGATTGTCAGTCTATATCTGACCTAGGTTACTTCCAGAATTATCATTGCTTCAGGTTACTTGAGTATTCTTTCTAAGTTATGTGTTCAATATCATATTGCTTTAAAGTGTTACTCTTCTGAGAAGTAGAACCTTATGTAAGACAGATCTTGTCTAAGTATACTTTTAGGTGTCTTGGTAGATGCTTGTCATTTCTTTGTACACTATCCTAGTTGCTTTTTGGTGTGTGCATTTGTTGTACAGAATATAGTCAACTGACTATTTATTTAATTCTTACAACAGCAGTAACTAAGTGGTAACTTCAATTAGACGTTGTATATCTCATTTTGTAGCTATACAATATTAGTACTCATTAATAATGCCTAATGCTATTATGTTGAATATCATTAGATGTCCATCTTGAAGTAATATAATGGTTACGGATATGTTGGATGTATGTATGTGTAATTTCATAAACTAACTAGTGCATTATGCTATGATGTTAAAGTATCATAATATGTCTAGTTTAATCAATATGTTTATGTGTATTGGATGTTTGATATATTGATTTGTCATATGCAAACCTACCAATATGAAGTGTTATGCTATTGTCTGCGCATTGGCACATTGGCCAATGATTGTGTTGGAAGCAGAGGTGTAATGGTACAGACATTACCCACAATTGGTAGTATAGGGTATATGGTGCTAAACTTTCTCAGTGTATTGTGGGCGTGCGTCCACGGTAATGCATGGAAACCTGGCACAGCCACTGGTCACGGCTTGCAAGCCCGGATGATCAGGCATTGTTATAATACCCTTACCGACCCTGTGAGCTGCTAAACTAACATTGGCTGTACGACACAGAATTTCTGTATTAGCGACATGGACATGGGGCGGCAGAAATGTAATCATTACAGGCGTGTGAGACAATTGAAAAGCCCGTCCCCGACTAAGACAGTAGGAGGGAGAAGGAGGATGGTGAACACAGTAGAGCTGGAAGATAAACTTGGCCAGACTGGTCCTTGTATATGTTTGTGTTATGATATGTTTTAATTAGGATTGCGCTGATGTAGAACTGATATAACACATTCTTGACTTTCTTTCAAGCTCTTTCAAGGAGCACCTATGTTATAGATCTCAAGAACGAGTTATGACTAGGGAGAGCCAGGACTGGCAGTCGTCAGAATACCGGCAAGCTGTTCTTTTGTTGAGTCTACTGGAGAGTGGGGATTTGGACCACAGTTCCAGATAGATGAAGTAACAAGTAAAGTTACGTAATGTTTCTCATCACAATATGTTATATGATTTTATCATCCTCATATTGACAATCATCCGATGTCTATTGTTATGATTAGCAAATAAATGTTGTAGTATTGTAACTCATAGTTCTGTCGTTATATTTTAATTCCAATTGTGCATACGTGTTGTGTGTGTACATTGGTGGGGGTTCACTTACACACCAAGGAAAGGAGCAGTCAGGGAGAAAAACCTGTACTAGGATAGTTGTCCTTAAACTTTAATTCAGACTTAAAAATCTATCCTAACTAACTTTCTCTTTCCTATTCCTTGGCGAATATTCAGCACAGTTCATTTCAATTTTGTAACGAGCCACTTGGAGCTGTACGTTGGATATTCATGGGCTTAATCTGTAGTTCAGCCATATAGATTTTGTCCCTAGTCAGTTTCTGACTATTTGGGGTTGCTCGCTAGTGAATAATTCTTTCATCTAGCCGGTGGGGCACCCCGACTTCTGACAGGCTAATATTTTTTCCTAGGTTTTTATAAGTTTCTGTATTTGGCCAACATTTTTTCCCATTTTGCTAACAAATGTTTCTACTTTTTATAAGATTGGATGATATATTTATAAGTTTGGTTGAAACATGTCTTTACTTGGACAATATTTTTCACCTTTGGTTAACAAAGTTTCCTACTTTTCATAAGTTTGGACCAGATATTTATAAGTTTAGTAAACAGTTGTGTCAATTTGGCTATCAAATTTTCCTACATTTTATAAGTTTGGATGCGATATTTCTTTACATGGCCACTATTTTTCATCGTTGGCTAACACATTTTCCTGCTTAGGTCGACATATTTTTCTAAGTTTTGTAAGTTTGGTTGAGATATTTCGTAACTCGGCCACTATTTTTCCTACGTTGGGTACCATATTTTCTTATATCAGTCGACATTTTTATAAGTTTGGCTGAGATATTTCTTTACTTGGTCAAAATTTTTCACATTTGACTAACACATTTTCCTACTTTTTATAAGTTTGATGAAAATATTTATAAGTTTGATCGATAATTTTCACATTTAGTTAACAAATTTGCTTACTTTTTATGAGTTTGGACAAGAAATTTCTTTACTTGGTCAATAGTTTTCCCCGTTGGCTAACACATTTTCATACATTTTATAAAATTTAGATGCGATATTTATTTACTGGGCCACTATTTTCATCTTTGGCTAACCAGTTTTATTACTTTGGTCGACATGTTTTCCTAATTTTTGTAAGTTTGGTCGAGATATTTCATACGTTGGCCAATATTTTTCCTAATATGGGTAACATTTTCTTATAACAGTCGACATAATTATAAGTTTGTCCATCGTTTTGCGTATTGCATTACTTCGGTTGACATATTTCTTGATGTTACTACCATGTTTTCTTATTTGTTATAAGTTTGGATACGGTATTTCATTACTTGGCCAATATTTTTCACCTTTGCCTAACAAATTTTCATACATGTTATAAGTTTAAACGAGCCATCTATAAGTTTGACCGATACTTTTTCCTATTTGGCTAACATGATTTCTTAGTTGGCCAATATTTCTTTCTCATTAGGTTAACACATTTTCCTATTTTTTTGTAAATTTGGTGTAAATTTTTCTTTACTTGGTCAATATTTTTCTCATTAGGTTAACAAATTTTCCTAATTTTTATAAGTTTGGTTGCGATATTTATGTATTTGGCCGACCTTTTTCCCATTTGGCTGACAAATGTTCCTACTTTTTTATAAGTTTAGTTGAAATATTTATAAGTTTTGTTGAAATTTGGCCAACATTTTCACATTTAATTAACAAAGTTTCCTACTTTTCGTAGGTTTCTTCTTTCTTCTTCTTCGTTCATCCGGAGTTTTTTTTCGGATGTGATTGCGTTGTGCCTGTTTACAGCAGAGCTGCGTTCTTGCGCCGTTAGGCCGACACATCCGACTTCTGCGGGCATTTGTTGACCGGGTTAACCTTCCCGGGGGTTTCTTAGGACGTTTGACTCTCACTGTTGTGGTGTTATCCCCCATCCCAGCTGGTCCATATAGAACAGCCAAAGATCCTGGTCAGCCCTCAAGGGAAGGCAGGGGCAGACCATGGGCATTCCCCGCCATCCAAGGAGGCTTCCATACTTGCAGAGCCGATACATAGCGCTCTGGTACTGGGCTCACCCAAGGAATCGTCACGTCCTGCACATGGCTGCTTAGCCTCACTTCCGTATATTGGGCCTTCCGTTCACCATAGGCTGCTTCTTCCGGAAACCAGAAGTATGCAGTCTGCAGATGACATCCACACAGTGAGCTTTCGATTCGGACTTTCCATGTAATGGATTTGCTAGCCAAGCAATATTCCATTTCGTGCCACTAGGACACTTTTCCACCTTTTATGAAGCCCACACAGTGGGCTTTTGATTCAGACTTTCCACGTAATGGATTTGCTATCCAAGCAATATTCCATTTCGTGCCACTAGGACACTTTTCCACCTTTTATGAAGCCCACACAATGGGCTTTGATTTGGACTTTCCACGTAATGGATTTGCTATCCAAGCAATATTCCATTTCATGCCTCTGGGTCTTCATGCACCTTTAAATGTCAACCTGTATATAGTTAAAGTAATCTGCGGTCAACTTTAGCTTGTTGATATCTCCATAGAGCTTGTCCTCAAATGAAGCAGGTGTGGGCCAAAATATCTTTCTCTGTTCTGCATACGTTGGGCAATCCTGCAGCAAATGTTTTGCTGTCATTTTTCCAGTTCTACAATTACATTCATCGGTATCTCCTATCTTTAGTTTATTGAACAAGTGGTATTTCAGCCTGTTATGTCCTGTGCGGAGTCTGAAGATTGCTACTTGTTCTCTTCGGTCGAGTTTGTAATATGCATCATCCTTCTGATGGCCTGGATGCTCTGATTCCCATTTGGTTCTATAAGTGCTTTTTATCAACCTCTTTGCCTCATTATAGGTTATGTCTATGTCAGGCTGTGGTAGTCGTCCGCCCTCTTTTGCCAGTCTGTCAGCCTCTTCGTTTCCAGGTATACTGCAATGTGATGGGATCCACTGTATTACAACTTTTTTGGATTTCTGGCATAGACCATGGAGTGCTGCTCTTAGGTCAGTTAGTTCTGTGCTGTTATTGCTCTTCAGTATTGAGACAGCTGACTTTGCATCTGTGAAGATAGCTATTTGCTTCTCTTTATTTTCCTCCATCAGGAGCATTTCTGCTGCAGTTTTCAGAGCCTCTACCTCCGCTTTGAAGTTACTTGAAAATTTTCCAGTTGCCAATGAATGTGTTTTTTTTCGACTCCATTTTTTAAATTTAGGAGAATTCCTCCTCCTCCATTCTCTATTGAATTTTTGGCTGATCCATCTGTATATGCATGGGTCCAATTCCTGCTTGGGTAATGTTCTTTTATGTAGTTTAGGGTTATTTCTCTTCTTTCGGTTTCATGCTGAGTGTTCTTTTTCTCAATACCAGGAATGTTTTCTATCATCTCAGGCAGTTGCTGCTGTCTCCAAGCTGGGAACTTGTGTGCATTGTGTATGGGCTTGACTGTTGATATGTTAAGAATAGGATCTGACCTAATCCTTCGTTTTGCAGTTTCTACAAAGTTGCTACGCTTCAGTCTTCCCTTTCCAAAACCATTAAATCTGTTGTACATAGGGTGGTCTGTCAATCTTCTAAATTTTTCTGCTTGTTGCTGGGCTCTGCTATCTCTTCTATCCTGCATTGGTTGTAAACAAGTGATCTTTTCTAAGTTCATTAATAGGCGTTGTCTTCAGGCTTCCAGTTATGATTCGCATTCCTTGATTTTGGACTCTACTTATTTTGTTAAAGTTTGACTTAGCTGCTGTTGCCCAAGCTGCAATGCCATATTCCAGTACTGGCCTCACCCGTCCAGTATATAACTTCTTGAGAACTTTCTCATCTGCTCCCCATGTTGTACCAGCAAGCTTTTTCATGATTGCCATTCTTTGCCTTGCTCTTGTTCGATTTTTCTCAACCTGTGTCTTCCATGTCAGGCGACGATCAAAGGTGACTCTTAGATAGTTTGGATTTTCTTCATGGCGCAATATTTTTCCATTCAATACCAGCTTAGGTTGCTGAGTTTTAGTTGAGAGGGAGAACACTGTGCATGTTGTTTTCTCCTCACTTATCTTCACTAGCCATGATTTTGACCAGTCCTCTAGCGCTAATAGGGCTTGCTGTATTCTGCTGTTAGCTGTACTAATATATTCTTCAGATGTCCATATGGCTAGGTCATCTGCAAAGGATGATGTGTGTACTCTGGCTGGAAAATTTTCCGTGATGTCGTTTATATATGCTAGGAATAATGTTGGTGAAAGAACTCCTCCTTGGGGGACACCTTGCTCCAACAGCATCATTTTGCTGGTTTGTCCTTGTACTTTTGTCCTGGCAGTTCTGTTCTCAAGGTAGTGGCTGATCCATTTGTACATTTTCCCACAAACATGCATTTTTTGCAGTTTTACTTTCAGTCCTTCCTTCCATACTTTATCAAATGCTTTTTCTAAATCTATCCAGACTGCTAGTGTGTGCTTTTTCTCTTGGAAGGCATCCTCTATTTCCTGAGCTATATAGGTTATTTGATCTTCAGTGGATCTGTACTTTCTGAATCCTGCTTGGTGTGGTGTTAAGAGTTGGTTTTCTTCCAGATGCCATGTTAGCCTGCCATTGATAATGCGTTCCATTAATTTTCCTACACAGCTAAGTAAGACTGATAGGTCGATAGCCATTTGGTTCTTCCAGGTCTTTTCCTTTCTTTGGGACTGGTATTAGTATAGCTTCCTTCCATGCCTGTGGGACTATTCCCCTCTTCCAGCTGTAATTTAGGACTGCTAGTAGTTTCTTTTTTGCCTTAGTGCCTAGTCCTATTAGCATTTCATTTGTGATTCCATCCTTTCCTGGTGATGTCTTCTTTTTTAGGGTATTTATTGTCTGTTCCATTTCTTCCATTGTTAGATTTGCCATCATATATTCTGCTGCTGTCTCTGTATATCTATGATGTATCTGTTTATCTTTGATTGCTTTCTTCTGTTCGGCTGTAATATCAATGTGGTTTGCACTGGCATAGTGTTCCATTAGTGCATTTGCAGCCTTTTTTCCTGTAAGCAAGGCATTTCCTTGTTTAATTGTTATTTGTTTGTTTCTAGGTCCTTCATTGTTCATGGCTTTCACTAGTTTCCATAGTTTGTTTCCATCCCTGTCAAAATTCAGGTTTTCTGTTTTTTTCCTCCAACAATCTCTTGTTGTTTGATTTACTGTTCTTTTATATTTTGCTGAGATGGCTTTGAGAGAGATGTTCGCTTCAGTTGTTTGTTCTCTCTCTGCGGTCTTCCTAGCATCTTCAACTTTGTCCTCCAAAAATTGTAGTTCTTCAGTCCAGTATGGTTTGTAATTTTTCCTTGCTCCTCTTGGAATAGACTCAGTGGCCGCCTGTATTATTGCTCTGTTTAGACTTTCCACCATTTGCTTCATGTTGCCATATCGTGTATTTACGTTTTCACAATATTTGTCTGTTAGTATGGCAAATCTGTCCCAATCTGCTCGTTTGTAATTCCAATGGGGCAAAGGCTTTTGCTCCTGTGGAACATACTCCATATTTATTACAAGCTTGATTGGTCTGTGGTCACTACCTGCTAATTGGTCCAGCACATGGCGATCGATTTTGTGGAGGATGTCTCCTGTGCAGAAAGCTAAGTCTGGAGTAGAAGTGGTAATCCATCTTCTGGAGTAGAAGCTCGGTGTGTCATCCGCTTTGTTAAGTAGATGGAGATTTGAGTCTATTTCCCAGTCCTCCACTTCATCTCCTCTTTTGTCAGTATCTGGGTATCCCCATCTTTCTGAACGGCTATTAAAGTCTCCGACAACAATGCAATTTGTGTCAGTTATTTCCATGTTTGAGAGTGTAAGATCCTTATCTGCCGGGCTATATAGATTGTAAATTCTTATTTTCACGTCCTTTATCATTATATCAACACCTATAATTTCCGTTTGGTTGTCAGAGATCACAGATACTTCGCTGCAAGGTATTGTATTTCGTGTAAGTATTACAACTCCTCCTTTGTGTCCTTCGCGGTCGAAACGTGTGGCCTGATATCCCTCGAACTGAAAATGTGCGATTGGCGTTGAGGTGTGTCTCTTGAATGCATGCCACATCTATTCTATCTTTATGAAGACGCTGTGTTAGGGAGGCTTTCTTGTTATAAACTCCTTCTGCATTCCATTGTAGTATGTTGAGTGTCCGGGGTGTTTGGTCAATAGCTCTTAACCTACTCCTCTGTGCCTTGACTCCACAGCACAGGGGAAGGTGACCACCAGTAGTCATGGGTGGACCCCCTCGAGGCAGGGGGCCCGGCACTATCACCGCCTGATGGGACTTCACGGGATTAGCACCATAACGATTAATTTTCATCTGTGGCATCATGAAATGATAAAGTTACGTTGCACTTCTTTGTCAAGCCTGTGGCTCAGTACATCCGATTTCGACAAGCATTTGTTCGGGATGCTTTCCCTAGCCTTTGACTGTCCCCAGTCTACCTACAAGGCAGCAGGTTTGTGCGTCACTTCGTCTGGTCCCTCTCCCTTGACCTGTCCGACATGGGTGACCCTACCAGTAGCTGTGCTACCGTCGGCATAGCTCTTGGGGTCATTGGAACGCTCAAGCCCCTCTACCTCGTCAAGGTGGACGCACGGCAGAGGGGTTTCGTAGGTTTGAACGCTGTATTTCGTTACTAGGTCAATCTTTTTTCTCATTTGACTAACAAATTTCCCTACTTTTCATAAGTGTGGACAAGATATATCATTACGTTGTCAATATTTTTTCTATTTGACTAACAAACTTTCCTACTTGAATGATATTTTTTCCCAATAGGTTAACAAATGTTCCTACTTTTTATAAGTTTGGACGAGATATTACTGTAATTGATCAATAATTTTAATATTTTGTCTAACATATTTTCTTATTTGCCGGTTGAAGTGGTACATAGAAGATGCACTTTTGTCTGGTTGTGAAGTGTGGCACTGAGCAGGTACACTGAAAAAACATATATTGGTCTTGGAAATGGCTTTCTGGAGAAAGATGTAAAGACACTATGGACACATAGAAAGGAAATGAAAGTGTGGATGCCTAATTTGCTACGTGATAACGTCGCTGGTTATGACGGCAGACAGTGACCTGTCATGTTACGTGCATTGTCTAAGGTTGAGTCGGGACAGTTTGTTGTGTTTGTGTGCATCTGTTAACATCCACTACCCACTCGTCGTTGTATGACCCGATAGTTGTTACGCACAGATACGACTTCCCCGACTAGTATCGGTGATCACATCTCTGTACTATGAGTATGAGAAAGGCTTAGTCGGAAACTGTGATTAGTTGTTTACACGCGCGTATGGGGTTTTCGAGACCAGTTTATGTTGTGTTGATGCCCGGGTGTCCTTTGGTGTAACCCGGTAACACTAGGACTACACGGCTATAGAAAAGAGAGACAGAGAATGGGGTGACCATTTTACCCTTACGGATGCAGTGTTGATGATGCAGTGTATTCACTCCTATACACAGTGATCATCATACGTTAGGTTCCCTGACTCGACAACCGATAGGACACCCTTTTTCTATAGTTTCCGTCTTAACCACGTGTCTCAGATGTACCATTACCCCTGTGACCGGATGCGACGTCGTCTTTGAACGATTGGGTTATTAGCCACGTTTTCCACTGTGTATCGTTATGCGTGTCACTGGATGCATCGCCATCTTTGACCGGTTGAGTCATTAGCCACGTGTAGTGGCTGTACCCTTATACATGTGATCGGAAGCAGGGAATTCTTTGACTGGTTTTAGCCAATGAGCCCTTGTCTCGGCTGTACCATTACACATGTGACCGGATGTGACGCCATATTTGACCAGTTTTAGCGAATGAGACGTAGCCTGGTTGTAGCAATTACCTATTTGTGATAGGGTGCGACGCCATCTTTGACCGGATGTAACTATTGTCCATGTGTGTCGACTGTACCACTAGGTGCTGTTGACCAATGCAAAATCAGTGCTCGAGGCGCTCCTGTTGGGGAAATTACCAATACTAAGGACATTACTTTCTGAACTTAGCAGTCGGCATAACGTCTTGATCATGTCATCGCTCACTTTAACCACTACTGTCACTACAGTAACTTCCCCTACAACTTAAGGGGTCACTTGACCACCCCTTGACGACTGCTTGACCACTACTCGACCAGTACTTGAACACCACTTGACCAACTCTTGATCATCACCATGTCACTAGACCTACTTTCACCACAATTTAAGTAGTCACTCGACCATTTACCACTACTTGACCACTACTTGAGCACGCCATCGATCATTCTAACCAACACAGGTTCACTACACGTACTTTCCCTTACAATTTAAGTGATCACTTGACCACTAATTGACCACTACTTGACCACGTCACTACTTAATTTATCCATCACTGTTTCACTACACGTACTTTCCTCTACAATTTAAGTGGTTACTCGACCGCTTGACCACTACTTGACCACTGCTTGACCACTGCATTACCACCCTTTGATCATCACCATATCATTACACGTATTTTCCCTAAAATTTCCTCTCTTGACCAGTACTTGACCACCTCTTGACCACGTCATCGATCACTTTATCCACTACCGTTTCACTACAGCATACTTTCCCCGACAATTTAAGTGATCACTCGACCACTTGACCACTACTTGACCACTACTTGACCACGTCTTGACCACGTCATCGATCACTTTATCCACTACCGTTTCACTACACATACTTTCCTCTACATTTTAAGTGGTCACTCGACCACTTGACCCCTACTTGACCATTGCTTGACCACCTCATGACCACGTCATCTACCCCTTTATCCACTACCGTTTCACTACACATACTTTCCCCGACAATATAAGTGGTCACTCGGCCACTTAACCACCACTTGACCCACTTGACCACCTCTTGACCCTGTCATCGATCACTTTATCCACTACCGTTTCACTACACATACTTTCCCCGACAATTTAAGTGATCACTCGACCACTTGACCACTACTTGACCACTACTTGACCACCTCTTGACCACGTCATAGATCACTTTATCCACTACCGTTTCACTACACATACTTTCCTCTACATTTTAAGTGGTCACTCGACCACTTGACCCTACTTGACCATCTCTTGACCACTATTTGACCACGTCATCTACCCCTTTATCCACTACCGTTTCACTACACATACTTTCCCCGACAATTTAAGTGATCACTCGACCACTTGACCACTACTTGACTACTGCTTGACCACCTCTTGACCACTATTACCTGGTACCCACCCCTTACCACCGAATGATACTACACCATATCCATTACAACCGACTAGTTTACTTTTTAAGGTTTCATTTGTAACACGTGTGATGTTAGTGAATAAGTCACTACGACCCTCTACATAGGGCTAATAACCACCCCTTATCAACTAATTTCATTAAACCATACCCACTATGACTACTATCGCCACCGCAACTATTCCGTTTATTCCTACTGATGTACACCGCCAATGTGCTAACAGTTCAAAATATTTTAACACACCACTCACCCACGTTTTTACAACCCGTTACTTAATGACTTTTCCGTATGCACCCCTCCACGTCTGTTATGAACCGACCACCGTCACACCCGCCGGAGATTTTCCCACACTTGCCGACGTATAGCTCCCCGGTACTACCTTCCAGACTTTCCCACACTTCCCCGCCAAGAAAAAAAAAACAATTTATAACTTTGTCTATACATGGTTTATTAAAAATTATTATATACCTTACTTGACTCGTTTGTTTGTTATTTTGAATATTTTATGTTGTATTTTTTATGTTGTGTAGTAGATGTACCTACTCTGATGAGTCACTAGACCACACCTACTCGGACCACGCCTACTTTTTGAAAAACCCAGAGAGTTATCGCCCTTTGAGGTGCATATCGATGTGCACCTCAAAAAGACTGGCTTTCCTACTTCTACACTACTCATATACAACACACATATACAACACACATATACAACACACATATATACAACACACACATATACAACACACATATTCAACACACATATATGCAACACACATATACGACACACATGTACAACACAAATATACAACACACATATACAACACACATGTACAACACACATATACGACACACATATACAACACACATATACAACACACATATACAACACACATATACAACACAATATACAGCACACATATACAACACACATGTACAACACACATATACGACACACATGTACAACACACATATACAACACACATATACAACACACATATACAACACACATATACGACACGCATATACGACACACATATACAACACACATATACAACACACATATACAACACACATATACAACACACATATACAACACACATATACAACACACATATACAACACACATATACAACACATATACAACACACATGCGTGATTGCTGCTGTATATACCAGGCGAGGTGCAGCGAAATATGCCAGGCAATAAATCATGCAATCTATTGTTTGTGTCCTCGTTATTCAAATTCACTACATGAAAATATTTCGAACCCATTATTTGTTGCTGGTTCACACGGTTGCTTGAACTAATCACACAGGACGCGTTGTCTGGAACACAGCTGCTAGCTGGTCTCTCGGGAACCGCCGTAGAGCCACGCTAGTGTGGTGGATAGACGCTCGGATCCGTGGACATGCGTTCTATGCATCCACTGGGGCCTACACCAGGTACCAGGTACCATCTTGGGAAGTAGAGGCGTCCGGCCTGGCACTGACCATATCATCAGCCTGGTGTGGACTGGTGTATACCAATATGGGTGTGGCACCATATACCCCAGTTACAAGGTCCTTCATTTTCTTACACACGGGGACAACAGTGGGACATACGGGGACAATAGTAGGACACACGAGGACAATAGTGGGACACACGGGGACAATAGTAAGGCACACGGGGATAATAATGAGACACACTGAGACAATAGTGGGACACACCGGGTCAATAGTGGGACATACGGGGGAAATAGTAGGACACACTGGAACAATAGTAAGAAACACGGGGATAATAGTAGGACACACGGGGATAATAGTAGGACACACGGGGATAATAGTAGAACACACGGGGATAATAGTAGGACACACGAGGATAGTAGTAGGACACATGGGGACAATAGTAAGAAACACAGGGACAAAAGCAGGACACACGGGGACAATAACAGGACACACGGGGACAATAGTAGGACACAAGTGGGTATAAATATGGGTATATCACCATATACCCAAGTCAAAGGGTCATTTACTTTCTTCCATACGGGGACAATAGCAGGTCACGCGTGGAGCGTCACATGGGACAGAACGAGTTAATCAGATACCCAGATTATTAAACGTCACTTCAGAGTCAAGAGTCTCAAATGAGACGGATGCTGCCTGTTCTAGATGACGGAGCTTCCCTTTGTCTCCAGAAAGAAACTTTAGAGGGGTAGCCTCGAGACGTCAAGTGCCCATACTTCAGCTACAGGTGACAGTTGGGTCTCTACTCCCGGGCTTCCAACAGGTCCGAAGGTCGATAGCAAGCCGACATCTGGTAATGAACACGGAGAGGGGGAGGGGTGGGCGTGATTATGCAAACATGCCTCGCGTGACACGGTCCAGGGATAGTGTCCGCTTTCTGGGGAGGCATGGCTGTGAGGTAGGGTATAACCTTAAGTTTTAGGAAATATCGGGTTGGATCCCTGTGTAGGGAAGGTAAATGTGTTTCCCAGAACCGTTGGTGTCTAATGTTATCACACACCCCCACCCCACCCCCACAATTGCTTGCGTAATGAAATCGAATGTCCAGTCTTCATGGATAAGGGGGGGGGGGGGGGGGGGGGGGGGGGGGGGGGAATAAGGGGTTCCCGTGTGCATCTTGTGCGCATTTATAGTATGTCCCACAAAGAATGCCTTCATTCACGATCAATTATTTTGAAAACTGTCTGTTGCATCGTTATGAAATTTTTCCAGCCGTCTTATATTTACTATTGATACCTATCTTTAAGAAAGGAGACAAGTTCCAATGTGGAAATTATAGAGGAATATCACTACTGTCCACAAGCTATAAGTAAGATACTATCCGCAGTATTACTAAATAGACTAAAACCATATTCAGAAGACATATTAGATGACTACCAGGCGGGTTTTAGACAAAACAGATCAACAATAGATCAGATCTTACGACAAATAGCCGAGAAAAATTGGGAATATAAAAGAGATCTCCATTTTGGATTTTAAAAAGGCTTATGATAGTGTCCATAGGAATAGTCTATGGAATGTTATGCAGGAATTTGGAATACCAAGGAAGTTAATCAACATGACCAGACTATGCATGGAAGATACTTATAATATAGTAACATATAAAGGCAGGAAATCAGACCCCTTCCAAATAACATCTGGCTTGAAACAGGGTGATGCACTATCGCTGCTACTCTTCAATCTGGCTCTAGAGAAAGTTGTAAGGAAGGTAAAGGAGGAATGTGATATTAGAGGAACATCCAAGCTGCTTGGTTATGCAGATGATATAAATATTATAGGGCAAATTGAACAAAAGACATTGGAAATATTGACTCACTTAAAGGAAAAAGCCCAACAGATGGGGCTGGTTATCAACCAAGATAAGACAGAATATATGGTAATTTCAAGAGACGGAATGGCTAAAAACTCTGGCCACATACAAATAGATAATATGACCATTAAAAGAACGGAAACATACAAATACCTGGGTACAATCTTCAACTGCTCAAACATCATAAGGGAAGAAATACAAACTAGAATCAACTCAGGAAATAAGATATACTATGCACAACAACATCTACTAAAATCAAAGGCGCTATCTCGTAACACCAAAATCACAATATACAAAACACTGATCAGACCAGTTGTGCTGTATGGCTCTGAAACCTGGATTACAACGAAAGGAGACGAAGCCTTGTTACAAACCTTTGAGAACAAAATTTTAAGACGCATCTTTGGACCCATTAGGGATACACAAACTGGAGAGTGGAAAAGAAGAAGTAACAAAGACATTTATGATCTGTTTAAGTCCCCGCTAATCACTGGTATCATGAAGGCTAATAGACTACAATGGCTGGGGCATATAGAAAGAATGGAAGATAATAGGGAAACAAAACTCGCTTACACTCAGGAAATAAATGACCGTAGACGCCGAGGTAGACCAAGAAGGCGGTGGAGAGATAATACATATACAGACCTACAAGCACTTGGAATCAAAGACTGGCAAGAGAAGGTCCACCAGAGAGACGAATGGAGATTGATTGTATCTGCAGCAAAGAACCTCAATGGCTCGGAACGCTGAAGAAGAAGAAGAAGTCTTATATTCACCCCCACCCAAGGAATATGTTTTTGATAGGTCCAAAAACTACTTAAATCATCGAAAGCGGCGACATTCCTTTGATGTTTTGCTGAACAACTAGTGATTTCTCGCTAAATAATTTATGTTTACAGTAATGGGAGACACGCCAATTCAGATGACACACAAAGGCGTATCAGGATTCGTATGGGAGTGGGTGCAATGAAAGAAGTAGCTTAAATTCGAAAGGGTCGGCTGCATTGCACCGGGTTTTTATCCCATATGGCTCAGTTTCTTTCCACAGCGCGGAAAGCGTCGCACAAAGCACGAACTCCGTAGCTCTAGCGACGACCCTCGGGAGTCTCCGAAAAAATGCACTCGTGAAATGAAGGACGCGGCTCGGAATCAAACATACAACCTTCGGAGCCCGAGTCAGACGGCTTGACCACTTCACCACGGAGAATCCCGAGAGGGGTGCAATGTGTAATATTAGTAAAGACAGATAATTTACAGAGGCACGGGGTAAATAATTTGTAAATTAACAGGAAAGTAGAAGGAATATATTTCTTACCTTTTTTTCATTTCCTTCTTGTTTCTTCAGCTGCTGGTTAATAAAGTGTACATGTTAGCTTTTATATTGAGTTCGTGAAAGCTTCCAAATAGCTGTGCGTTAATGTGCGTATGGAGTGACCAGAAATGATACCGCAATTTAGTCATTATGTTTCCATTTTTAAGGATCTGTTCAGCTGTCTGTGTAGTTTGTTCACACGTACACATGGGTGACAGACCCGCTTTGAGTCTTCGTGAAAGACTGTCTACTCTGCTGTTTACCGTCCAGAGACGGAACATGATTACTTGTTTTGCACTATGAAAATAGTTGTCAGTGTCTCTGTAGTGGGCTTTCTTCTTAACGACCAAGATGTTGGTCCTCTTTTCATTGAAGTTTATAGATTGATTCGTATGCACGTGTGTTGTCCCATAATTTGACAACGTGTTTGCTCTCACGTTTCTTGTTATGCCACAATATGTCAGCTTCCACCACAATATTACTCTTCTGTTGGTATTCAATGCGTTTAGTGTGTGTGTGTGTGTGTGTGTGTGTGTGTGTGTGTGTGTGTGTGTGTGTGTGTGTGTGTGTGTGTGTGTTTCAATACAGTTGTTTGTCACCGCTGAGGACTTGCGGAATTGAAAATTCATCACTATGGAATACAAACTGTTGCCATTGACATTATGCTGATGCTGTAATGTTTAGGGCCTACAATTCGTCTGAATAGTTGGAGCAAAATATCCCAGTTGGTGTGTATGTAGATTAAGGTCTGCGATCTGCTCAGACCTTAATATGTGTCGGACGATTCTAGTAGGTTGATGATTGCTCTTGGTTGCATATAATTCAATCCATCCTTTCTCCAATAGTCCTCTTCCTCTTTCAACACATGGTCCTCACATTTTTTCCAGTAACTTGTATCAATATTTAATAGCGCGGACTTGTTGACAGACAGACAGACAGACAGACAGACAGACAGACAGACAGACAGACAGACAGACAGACAGACAGACAGACAGACAGACAGACAGACAGACAGACAGACAGACAGACAGACAGACAGACAGACAGACAGACAGACAGACAGACAGACAGACAGACAGACAGACAGACAGACAGACAGACAGACAGACAGACAGACAGACAGACAGACAGACAGACAGACAGACAGACAGACAGACAGACAGACAGACAGACAGACAGACAGACAGACAGACAGACAGACAGACAGACAGACAGACAGACAGACAGACAGACAGACAGACAGACAGAGACTGGGCGAAGCCAGGCCGATTTAGCTGGTACGTTATAAAACGAACTTCATTAGGGCGAGAAGTACAGCACCGTAAAATATAGAGGGAAAAACAATATCAAGTAACTGGTTCTTGTATTAATGCGATCTTGAAATAATCTTAATTCCCCCTCCCCCCTCTCTTGGAAACCCTAAAATTCCTCCCTGGGTGGGGGGCAATTCCCGACCGGTTGAGAACCACTGGTTTACACGGTCGGCCTTGTCTACTGGTTCCATTTGGTCTGTACATCATTGCTTGTTGTGGTATAAGTTGTCAGTTATCAGTTGGGGTATCTTCATAGCACCCCGGACAGGTCCATAGGTGCTCAGATTCTCCCCCAAGCATATGCATCAGCGTCCGGTGACTAATAGTGTCAGTTCTGTGTTGGTTGACGAGGCACCTCGTTTCTCCAATGTACCTCTCGCGTCTGGCCATGACTATTCTTACACCCAAGTCTTTCATCCTTGACAGCGATGTGGATTCACTGACATCAAAGTCCTCTGTTCTCGCCATATCTTTGAGGACGTAAATAACATCGGCACGATCCATGGGCTGACCATCTACAGTGGGTGCAGAGACAGCCAGTTTATCAGCTCGTTCATTTCCCTCGACTCCCGCATGCCCCGGGACGAAGATGTTCGGCCCGCTGAACGGGCTGTAAATGCCCACGCACTTCGGGGCTATCTGAGTGTTCATAGATGAGCGCGTTGACCTCTGCATTGACAGCGGCAGGGTTCTGCTCTCTGCATCGGCTGTCGAGTGTGATGATGCAGGAGAAAGTGCACTTAAAATCTGGAGGCACCGGCACCCATTCCTTGCCGGGGTTGATACTGATAAGACTGCAGACCTGTCTGACGACATCTTCCGCCCGACCTATCCATGATTTGCCTCTCTTTAGCCTGTCACCCTTTTCTCTGAATATAGCGTCATGCAGAGGGTGCTGCTCATCATCATCATCATCATCATCATCATCATCATCATCATCATCATCATCATCATCATCATCATCATCATCATCATCTTCCACTTTTGCCGTCAAGTGTCGTGGGGATGAATAATTTGCGTTCCAGCGCCCGGTGGACGGCACTGGATAGTGTCATTCCGTGTGGTTGTACAATGTCTTTGATGTCGTCAATCCATTTTCTTCTTGGACGTCCTCGTGGTCTCGTCGCAGATGATCTTTGATGTAAGGCCAGTGATGGTAGTTGCTGATGTTGCATTCTAACGACATGGCCAAACCACTTGATCTTCTGTCTTTCAATAAATGTGGCACAAGGTGTTGATCCCACAATCTGTCTGATAGTAGCATTTCTTACTTGGTCTCGGATTGTTAAGTTGGCAGCTCTCCTCAGGCATCTCATTTCGCAGGTGTTGATTTTGCGAAGGTGTAATTTGGATAAAGTCCAGGTTTGAGATTGATAGCATAGGGTTGGTGTGAATATGCTGTTTATTATCTGTCGTTTTGCGGACATGGGTATGTTTGGATGCTTCAGTAAGGGTGATAGTTGATATGTAAGTGCACTAGCTTTTTGACATCTGATTTCAATTTCTCTGTCCAATCTGCCATCTTCTGTGATCATACTTCCAAGGTATTTGAATTCTTTAACTTGTTTCAGAGGTGTGTTATTTATCTGTATACTTAGTGGGCCTGGCGATCTGCTAACTTGCATTACTTCGGTTTTGGCTGTGTTTATACTCATATTGTATCTGCTGCAGGTTGAACTCAGATTAGTAATATGATTTTGTAGTCTGCCCTCATCGCTGTAAAACAGGCACTGATCGTCTGCAAATAGAAGTTCATTTATTCCTTGTGGGTCAGTTGTTTCATCTGGAGTAAAGAGTTCTAAATTTTCTGAATCTGTTCTGTCGAGACTTGCTTCTTTGGAAATTCTGTCCATGTAGATATTGAATAGCAGGGGAGAGAGCACACATCCCTGTCTCACTCCTGTATTGACTGTGAACATATTTGATATACCTTCTTGTGTTCTTACTGCACTTTGGCTCGAGTGATACATGGACTATGATGTTTTCTAGCAGTTGCCCTTCTATCCCATAGTCTTCAAGAATGGTCCATAATTTGTATCTGTCTACTCTATCGAAAGCCTTTTCCTGATCCACAAACACAATATTCTGCTGGTCACTATATTCGATAGTTTTTTCACAAATTTGTCTAAGTGTAAATAATGCATCAGTGCAACTTTTACCTTTCCGAAAACCGAATTGTGCTTTGCTTAACTGTTGTTCAACTATTGGTCTAGCTCTTTGTTCCAAAAGTTTTGCATACATTTTCCCTATATGGCTCAGGAGTGATATACCTCTGTATGTTTCGCACTCTCTCGTATTGCCTTTCTTTTTCCATATTGGTACTATTATTGCCTGTTGCCAATCATCTGGGACTTTTCTTTCTTCCCATGCTATGTTAAAAAGTCTTGTTAGCCATTTAACTCCTGTTTCCCCACAGGCCTGAATAGCTTCTGTGGTTATTCCATCTGGACCTGGTGATTTGTTTTTAGGACTTTTCTGTATAACTGCTTTGACTTCTGCAGGTATGAAATTTGGTTCTTGCTGTCCCTGGCATTTAGGCACTAAAGTGAGTTTTTCTATGTTATGTGTGGGGTTAAGTAGTTCTTGAAAGTATTCTGCCCACCTTGCTAGTCTTTGTTGTGGATTAAATATCGGTATACCTCTTTTGCTGTTTATGATGGTGGTTGGGTTGTAAGATGAACCTCTGTTTCTCATTGTGGTGACACGTTTATAAAATTCTCTTGGCAGTCTTTGCTAAGGGTCGCCACCTGTTCACCATATATTCTCCAGGATTCATCTCTAGATGCTCTAATTGTTCGTTTGGCTTTACGTCGTGCTATTCTATAAGTAATATAGTCCTGTTCAGATTTAGTTGTGATCCACTTTTTGAATGCTACCTTCTTTTTGAGTATGCTATCTTTAACTTCGTTGTTCCACCAGGCTGTTCTTAATCTTTTGTCCTGCCCTACTTTCTTTGTTCCACATTTATTTTTCAGTGTGTCGAGCATGGCAGCCGTGAAACATGTCCATTCCTTATCTACGCTTTAGTGGTCATCAGGGATGTTCTTATGTAGGTTTTGGATTTCTTGATTGAATTCGTCTTTAACCGTATTTTCCTGCAGCCTCCTATAATTGATGACATGTGTTACCTTTTTGTTTCTTATTTTCCTGTGTGGTGAAATCTTTTTAATTATGACTGGTTTGTAATCAGTATCAACATCTGTATTTGGGAGTGCTCTTGAATCTAATAGTAGCCTTCTGTCTGATTTCCTAATTAGAATAAAGTCAATTTGAGATGCTTGGTCTATGTCATTCCATTTATACCAGGTTTTGGTGTGGCTACGACGAGGGTGCTGCTCATCTGCACTTATTTTTAAGTATGCACGAGCTCTCCAGATCTTGATCCTGTGTTCCACTGTTGGGAAGTCAAGGAGGTATCTCATTGCTGCACAGCTGGTGTCTCTCGTGTCTGGTGTCTCTTGTTGTGGTATGCTATCAAGTGGTAGCCTAATTACATGGCCGAACCATTTCACTTAGCTGGTTTCGCTGTGATATATAGCGGTACACGAGAGCACTTATTGGGATACTCATGTGCCATAATAGGCTTAATGAAGGCGTGGCTTTGTCAGTTAGACTTGTTCCTTGTCCTCCAGCCATGTCCGTAGTACCCAAGCCACGTTTTCGCATGTTTCAATCTCGTCATCAAGCCATGCTTCACGTCTTCTAGCTAAATTTCTTGTTCTCTTGTCAAGTCTCTCCTCCTCAAGTCATGCTCTGTATCGTCAAGCCAAGATCCTCGTCCTCTCGACACATTCTTCGTTTTCAAGCCATGTTCTCCTTCCTGAACGCACATTCCTCTTTCTCTAACCGTGTTCTTCTTCCTCGCGCCATTTTCCTAGTCCACAAACCATGTTCCTTTTCCTCTAGCCAGGATTTCTTCCACAATCCATGGCCTCTTTGTTCACAGCCCTTGCATCTTTTCCCAAAGCCATACTTCACGTCGTGTAATTTCTTTTCCTCAAAGTATACATCACCTCTAGTTTTTTGTGCTCAAGCCATACTTCTCGTCGTCCACACACTGCTTCTGGCCTCCGACTAATGCTACACGCCTGGTCTCGCCGCGATGGATGTAACGGCTGCAACAGACGCTACATGGGCCTGGTTATCGAGAGACTCACTCCCAGGTTCGTGCGACACCTAAACATATTTTCATTTTGTTTTATTTCCAACGAAGTCTGCCTTTTGTTGCCGATGTCTGCAGCATTTGTTGAGTGAGTGACAGTCCCTGAATGGGACGGGACCGGAGATAAATGGCGGGAGCGGGGAGATGGCCCAGCGGGCAGCCTCCAGAGCAATATGGAGATTGTCGGGTACATAGGCGACGGAGGGTGGAGAAACGTGGAGGGTATTATTGTTGATATGTCTGGGGGTGGAGTACAACTGCAACAACACTCAGAGGCGTGGGGGTGTCTAGGCGGTGGTGTTACGGGTGTGAGGCCCGCGTGGCAGGTGCACAATTGGTAGTCCGAGAATAGGACGTGGCAGGTAAGAGGTAAGATTGATTCTTCTGCTTCTTGTTCTTGTTCTTCTTCTCCTCCTCCTCCTCCTCCTCCTCTTCTTCTTCTTCCTCTTCTTCTTCTTCTTCTTCTTCTTCTTCTTCTTCTTCTTCTTCTTTTTCTTCTCCTCCTTCTCCTCCTCACCATCCAACTTCTTCTTCTTCTTCTTCTTCTTCTTCTTCTTCTTCTTCTTCTTCTTCTTCTTCTTCTTCTTCTTCTTCTTCTTCTTCTTCTTCTTCTCCTCTTCCTCATCACCCTCCAACTTCTTCTTCTTCTTCTTCTTCTTCTTCTTCTTCTTCTTCTTCTTCTTCTTCTTCTTCTTCTTCTTCTTCTTCTTCTTCTTCTTCTTCTTCTTCTCCTCCTCACCCTCCAACTTCTTCTTCTTCGCCTCCTCCTCCTCACCCTCCAACTTCTTCTGTTCATCCCCTAGTATAGCCCTACGCTAGTCAGTTGGAACGGCCCTAGCTCAATGGCTAGGTGATCAGCCTGCCGACCTGGTTGTCCAGTGTCGAATCCCCGACGGGGCGGATTTATTGAAACTCCGTCTGGCCTCCCAGGTTTCCACAACCTAACACCGGTACCAGAAAATCTCACGGAAAGTGAAAGCGACCGCTGTGATATCCACCACAACACCCATCACATGGCAGGTGATCTATGCAGTGATATCCACCACAACACCCATCACATGGCAGGTGATCTATGCAGTGATATCCACCACAACACCCATCACATGGCAGGTGATCTATGCAGTGATATCCACCACAACACCCATCACATGGCAGGTGATCTATGCAGTGATATCCACCACAACACCCATCACATGGCAGGTGATCTATGCAGTGATATCCACCACAACACCCATCACATGGCAGGTGATCTATGCAGTGATATCCACCACAACACCCATCACATGGCAGGTGATCTATGCAGTGATATCCACCACAACACCCATCACATGGCAGGTGATCTATGCAGTTACCGGACTAGCGCCGTATGCCCAACAAGCCCCACGACGTGGAGAAGAGCCCCCTGTCTTCACTTGAACTAATTCAGTACCGAAAGAAAATATACCATCAAATGTGACCTCCCTTTTGGACAGAAGGACGATATATCGCCACACTAGTGTCATCGTGTTATTTAATTTGTTTCGTAGAATCTTACGCATTTTCAATGAAATCAATGCGAATCGAAATGACAATTTACGTTGTAATACTTGTTTAATTCATTGTGTGCCGTGTTTGGTCCAACCTACTATTTGTTTAACACTGAATCAGTTAGCATATCCACACGAGCCACAGTTCATCCCTCTTCTTATCCTCCCCCTCCTCTACTTCTCTTCCTCCCCTCCTGTTCCTCCATTTACCTCTGTGAAGTGATCACGAACCGCGGTAACTACTTTCCCTTCTTGCCCTGAGTGCGCGAGCTGAACCTTGACCCGCACCGGATAACCCCGTTTGCCGATCTAATCGGGATCTGATTGGCTAATCTCCGGAAGCTGCCCCTGGGTCACACAGACGGACAGGAGCCCGTGTTTACAATCCGAGCCCCAGGCCGGGCGGGCGTATGGTGGGGGTTCGGCAGTCAATCACGTCTATTGATTTCTGTTTTCGTCTGGTCCATTGTCCGCGGGCCGGCGCACTATTGCGCACACTAATATATGTGACATGGCCGCGATAGTACTTGTGATATAGTCGTCTAGAATGTGCGACCGACTGGCACTGGCGACGATGTCAGTCGTGTCTCTCCAGTGTAATCGTTACAGAAAGGACGTCTGGCACAAGAGGGGATCACCTCTGACGGTAGGTGGAGGATAATGGCTGCTAACTAGGCATCTGAGTGCGGGTGAAGTAGCCTTGGCAGGGTGACATGACTTCTCCTAGCGCCCCCCCCCCCTTTCTCGTAACTATGGTCAGTAGCTGACATATTCTTTAATCTGTTAGTGTGAGAATGAGTGCGTGTGTGTGTGTGCGTGCGTGCGTGTGTGTGTGAGTGACTGTGTGTGTGTGTATGTGTGTTCACATCTTTACAAATCAGCACAGTGATATTGTCCCCTATATCACGTGATGGTAGAAACACCAAACAACATTAAAGAGAAATCGAACAATATGAAAGAGGCATTGGCCAACATGAAAGAGACACCAGACACCATGAAAGAGACACTGGACAACTTGAAAGAGACAAATGACAACATGAAAGAGGCACCAGACAACATGAAAGAGACACCAGACAACATGAAAGAGACACCAGACAACATGAAAGAGACACCAGACAACATGAAAGAGACACCAGACAACATGAAAGATACACCAGACAACATGGTACAGATATACGACAAATATGAGGACAGACAGACAGACAGACAGACAGACAGACAGACAGACAGAAAGACAGAAAGAAAGAAAGAAAGAAAGACAGACAGAAAGACAGAAAGAAAGAAAGAAAGAAAGAAAGAAAGAAAGAAAGAAAGAAAGAAAGAAAGAAAGGCGTGAGCAGATCTTTATGCGCACACCTAGAGACGATATACCTGACATAACTATACCCTGCAAGTACTACAAACTTCGGTTGTTGTCGCTGTCACGTGATGACGCTGTGGGCGGTGATCGGCAGCTAATGAACGCCGTAACGTCCAGCCAGGATCACCAACAGAGGAGGCGACGCTGTTGATCTTATCATCCACCTGGAGACATACTTTAAGCTGACCAGTAATGTGTTCGTAACAAACGCCCAAATTAGGTCTCATTGAGTCGAGCCAAGTCTGGAGAATTAACATGAACCGCAATACAGAGACAGCGGCCGCTCGCCAATGAACCATAATTCCTCATCCGATTAGAAAGATCCGAACCGGCGACACGTAGCCGTCCTGTCTGAGACTTTACATTAGCTTCTGTCTGTGGTAACGGATTGGACAATATTCATAGACTCCTACAGCGAACTGGCCACATTCTAGTGAATCCAAGGATGAGGAAACGGCGCTGTCGCTGGGCTAGAGTTACACTAAGAAAACCAGTTAATAGCGATAGATAAGGCTGTCTGGTTGGTCAAGCGTCGAGAACGCTTGATCTTTTAGCGAAGCGGTGTCGTCGCCTGCGGGTGGCAGGTTCGAATCTCATTGAGCCTAGAACTACCACTTACATGTGGTATTCTCGTTTAGAAAGCATTTGCAAACTGCTGGACGCAAAATTGCCTAGCAAATCACACTATAAATGGCAAAGTGCTGAACGTAAATTTGTCCAGCAAATCACAATATAAATGGCAAACTGCTTGACGTAAAATTACCTAGCAAATCACAACAGTAAATCGGTGATGGGTATGCCTGCAACGTCCGGCAGATAACACACGATGTGAATAATAATAGTATGTTCTGCAGTTTATATTTGACCTGGACACCGCAAGTTAAAAGAGGAACAAGATGAGATGAGATGACCCTCCGTTTTCTACTCGGCCGTCCTCTTCCTCTCGTATCAGATCTTTTCTGTGGTACGGAGTTCGTACTTTGTGAGACACTTTCGCCGGGCAGCCTAGCGGAAAGAGACCGATCCATGTGGGATAAAACCTGGTGCAATGAAGCCGACCCTCTCGACTTTTAAGACTTCTGTTATATAGATGTAGTGCTGGTAGCTCACACAGACTTCTGTGATATAGGACCAGTGCTGGTAGCTCACACAGACTTCTGTGATATAGGACCAGTGCTGGTAGCTCACACAGACTTCTGTGATATAGGAGTCAGTGCTGGTAGCTCACACAGACTTCTGTGATATAGGACCAGTGCTGGTAGCTCACACAGACTTCTGTGATATAGGACCAGTGCTGGTAGCTCACACAGACTTCTGTGATATAGGACCAGTGCTGGTAGCTCACACAGACTTCTGTGATATAGGACCAGTGCTGGTAGCTCACACAGACTTCTGTGATATAGATCCAGTGCTGATAGCTCACACAGACTTCTGTTATATAGATGTAGTGCTGGTAGCTCACACAGACTTCATGTGATATAGAGTCAGTGCTGGTAGCTCACACAGACTTCTGTGATATAGGACCAGTGCTGGTAGCTCACACAGACTTCATGTGATATAGGACCAGTGCTCGTAGCTCACACAGACTTCTGTGATATAGATCCAGTGCTGGTAGCTCACACAGACTTCATGTGATATAGGACCAGTGCTGGTAGCTCACACAGACTTCTGTGATATAGGACCAGTGCTGGTAGCTCACACAGACTTCTAGTGATATAGACCAGTGCTGGTAGCTCACACAGACTTCTGTGATATAAGGACCAGTGCTGGTAGCTCACACAGACTTCTGTGATATAGGACCAGTGCTGGTAGCTCACACAGACTTCTGTGATATAGAGTACCAGTGCTGATAGCTCACACAGACTTCAGTGATATAGGACCAGTGCTGGTAGCTCACACAGACTTCTGTGATATAGGATCCAGTGCTGGTAGCTCACACAGACTTCTGTGATATAGGATCCAGTGCTGGTAGCTCACACAGACTTCTGTGATATAGGAGTCAGTGCTGGATAGCTCACACAGACTTCTGTGATATAGAGTCAGTGCTGGTAGCTCACACAGACTTCTGTGATATAGGACCAGTGCTGGTAGCTCACACAGACTTCTGTGATATAGATCCAGTGCTGATAGCTCACACAGACTTCTGTGATATAGGACCAGTGCTGATAGCTCACACAGACTTCTGTGATATAGATCTAGTGCTGATAGCTCACACAGACTTCTGTGATATAGGACCAGTGCTGGTAACTCACACAGACTTCTGTGATATAGGACCAGTGCTGGTAACTCACACAGACTTCTGTGATATAGAGTCAGTGCTGATAGCTCACACAGACTTCTGTGATATAGGATCCAGTGCTGGATAGCTCACACAGACTTCTGTGATATAGGACCAGTGCTGGTAACTCACACAGACTTCTGTGATATAGGACCAGTGCTGGTAACTCACACAGACTTCTGTGATATAGGACCAGTGCTGGTAGCTCACACAGACTTCTGTGATATAGATCCAGTGCTGGTAGCTCACACAGACTTCTGTGATATAGATCCAGTGCTGGTAGCTCACACAGACTTCTGTGATATAGGACCAGTGCTGGTAGCTCACACAGACTTCTGTGATATAGAGTCATTGCTGGTAGCTCACACAGACTTCTGTGATATAGAGTCATTGCTGGTAGCTCACACAGACTTCTGTGATATAGATCCAGTGCTGATAGCTCACACAGACTTCTGTGATATAGGACCAGTGCTGGTAGCTCACACAGACTTCTGTGATATAGAGTCATTGCTGGTAGATTACACAGCTTCGGCAGGGATGGATGCTCACTTTCCAGAAACTGTTACTTTAAACACAGAAGCCACAACTATAGCTTGCACATTTAATGTCTGGACGTGTCGCCTGCAATCTAGTCAAGTGCATACTGAGAGTTATATGTCATATATAGTAAATGTATATACTTTGAGACAGGGATGGGTAATGTCTTCAGGTCTTTTTTCCCCGTACAGTGAAAATGTTTTAAGAAATGTTGACGATATGAAAGGTGTCATCATTAGATATGCGGATGATACAGTAATGATTACAGACAATGAGCAGGCTCAGCAACATTTAGTAGATGCGATTGTTGCACACAGTGAACAACTAAGGTTAGAATTGAATTGTAAGAAGACACAGATTATGGTCGTCACTGGGACGAAGGAAATACCACAATGTAATATACAAGTAAATGGGCATATTCTTCAACAAGTGAATCGGTACAATTATCTCTGTCAAACTGTCATTTACTGCCAACATAGTACCATGCGGTGTGTGGCAGAGGGGTCTTTGAGCCTGAGGAATTAAGGCCGCATGGCTAGTGCAGTCGCCGCGAACTGTGCAGGTTAGAATTTTCTTTTTGCCCCCGACAGAAAAAAATCCGACACCTTACCGAGGGATCGAATGAGAGTCCGGCGTACTAACCAATCGGCCAGCCGCTCCTCAGAACAATTATCTCAGAACAGTCATAACATCTGATGGGAGATGCCTTGAAGAGTTTAGAATAAGAATCGCCATGGCGAAGGTAGGCTTTTGCAAGATGAAAAACATATTGGCCAATAAAAAGATGTCATTTGCAAAGCCAAAAGGGTGTTGAGGTGCTACATAGAACCTTAGCTTTTTGTATGGATGTGAATCGTGGACAATGAGCAGACAAGCTGAAAAACACCTGACGGCTGTGGAAATGTGGTTTCTGAGGAAAATGCAAAGAATATCATGGACAGACAGAAAACCCAATGACCAAGTCTTACAAGAAACAAATGAAAACCGTAAACTGATTCGAGAAATTAGACGTAGACAGTCATAATTTTTTGGTCACATTATGAGAAGAAATAAATTGGAGAACTTGATGACAACTGGCAAGATTGAGGGGAAGAGAACAAGGGAAGTCAGAGAAGTAAATATCTGGATGGCTTGGCCAGGGTGGCATGGTTGAGACGGAAATACTGAGCTGATCCACGATTCTGGTGATTGAGTGAGATGGCAAACATGACCGCCCACGCTTACCAGCATGGCACATGATGATTATGACATAACTGCAGTTATATATTATATGAAGTGAATGGATTAAACTTTGGCTGAACTGGAGAGTTATATATTATATGAAGTGAATGGATTAAACTTTGGCTGAACTGGAGAGTTATATATTATATGAAGTGAATGGATCATACTTTGGCTGAACTGCATATTTAAATACTATAGGCCAAAGCAAAGCTGTTGCAGATCTTCAATAACAGCTGGACCGTAGGCGGTGTTCAACAAGCCTGGAGAGAAGCAATCGTGATCATCCTCCTAACATCAGGGAAAGATAGTTCCATTGCCTCTAGCTACAGACCAATTAGCCTCGGCAGCTGTCTCTGCAAAACACTGGAGCGCATCATCAATCACAGACTGCAGTGGTACATTGAAAGTAAAAACATCCTTGTGCCACAGCAGGCTGGCTTTAGGCAGTGCTACTCAACAGAAGATCAGACAACTTACCTCTCTCATAAATTGATGATGCATTCCAAGAGAAGAAGCTGGTGCTTGCTGCATGGATAGATCTGAAGAAAGCCTTTGACAAAGTCTGGAAAGAAAGTCTGACGAAGAAACTCAGAATCTATAAAGTGAATGAAAGAATGTACAAATGGGTGAAAGCATACTTGCACAACAGAAGAGCCCGAGTACAGATATACGGTCTCAAGAGCAAGAAAGTACTACTGCGTCACGGTGTTCCCCAGGACGGAGTCTTGTCCGCCACACTTTTTATAAACTTCATCAATGATCTTGTGCCAAGTGGGCACTCTTCCGATTGACGGGTGTCGTGTCCTCCTTTAAAGTGTCGTCCCTGGAGTGAGGAGATCCGACACCCACATTATAATATTATTTTTTTTTCCCCTCAATATTCTGGAGAATCCACCAGCTTCCGTCCAACACACTCCATCAGCCTATGGACACCTTTTCCTATCACTCTCACACTGTCGTACTATGCCCCCTTCTCATACTTCCCCAACGCAACATACTCAACAACTCTTGCTTCTAGAAATTAATAAAGAGTAATTATTAAAATAAAAATGTAACGTATATGAGACGTGTATGTGAAGAAAATGTGTGACGTGTTCTATAAAGTGTGTAGACTCTGTCTCTCAGACATCAACTCAGTCAGCTGATCACAGCAAAGATAGACCACAGCACGTTACGTCAGAACAAGTACGTCTCACCCGTTGCCGGAACCATCTTGCCGGATAATGCTTTGCCTCTGTAGACCTCTGGTAATCCAATTTCATGAACATCCGAAATAGACACCGGTGGTATTCAGAGTTAATCAGGGACCGGTTGCACTCTACACAATGTCCGTTCCTAATGTTCCTAAACAAACTGCACAAGTCTTTTGCAGTGTGTACGCAGTTAGTTAGTTAGTTAGTTAGTCGACAGATCATCCTCGTTGCACATCGAACACTCAGTTCATAAGGGCTACTTACTAATGTTAATTGTTACTGTACTGGATTGATCCTCACTCGTGTCTATCCAGCCTCACATATACTGTCATGTGTTCTATTACACGAGATTATATAACTCTAGGTAACTATTAGACTGTTCTCATTTAGTTACTACTGTCTGATGCTGTGTGGTGCATCAGTAATCATCACTATCTTTGGTGAATCAACTTCCTCCTAGCTTTAGTTACGTTCTGTATGCAACTTTATTGATTGTTGAACTGGTGTTCTTCCGAATGGTTTTTTTTTTAACTTGTTGAGTTTCCTTGGATCTGGTAGGGAACCTAGGATAGAAACAACACATCTGGTGATAGTACTAGTCACTGATCCTTTCGGCTGAGTGTAAGCCTATCACCTTGCTTAATGATCTTTAGCTAACTAGACTTAGTCACAGAGCAGATTAGCTACCCACCTAGAGTCGAATCAGGCTATGACAAAGAAAAAATATCAACAAAACAGAATGCGGAACCCCGCCCACCAGGGACACCTACGGAAAGATCCCTATTATCCCTCAATTCTCCAACTAGTAAAGCTTATCAACACTTCACTAATCTATTCTAGCTAACCGAGCCAAGTATCACTTCCCTACTCTAGCTAGTTTCCACTAACAGTGCTAATCATCACACTATAGTTAACAAGGCTACTGCCTAAAGTAATTATAACGAAGATATTATAATAGGTTATACCTTAAATGGCACTCCTGCAGTCCTATCAATCATATCTACATCTGCCATATAGGCACGTGTAAAATTAAGTCCCTAATTAACACACGGTAGATATTATTTCCACTAGGCGCTGCCGTGCCCTGGCACTCTGACTAAAGCATAATTTCAAGTCCCCCCTAGCTGGTCCCAACTCGAGTTTATATGGCAAACTACCCCAGTCAAGAACTATTTTCCTGGCTTTAGTCCAGTCAAAGTTGTCATCAATAGTTTAGATTCTCAAAACAAGCCAGCAAGTTTCTGTATACCCCCAACAACAGTTGCAAATAACCCCGTCAATCTTCTCGGTGCTTCCGGAAACCAAGAATGACATATGTACTGTCACTTCCGTGCTAAGTACTTCCCGTTGTCCCCTCTGATATGTTCATGACTTGTCACGGTGATATTTGATTCAGCGCACTCACTTCCTCCTCACTCACCACCAATTTTGTATATGGGCTGACCCCACTGCTTCCATTTGTATTCAAATGTTGACAAACTGTCACGGCGCTGTCTCCATCACCACCAAATGTTTCAAAATCCGTTAGAGATTTACACGTGCAGCTACAAATATTGTCCTGAGATTTTGACATCCGCTGTGTTTTTCCAGTTAGTAAAAATAGATGTCGCTGGCTGATCGTCCGCGTAATCAGAAAATCCTCCGTAATAATCAACCGGATAAACACACGGTTTCATTTGTGACATAGGCCCCCTCCTAAGAGAGTAGTCCATCTCACTCTTCTCCACCGTGAGTTTAATCCAGATGATTCATTCTTCTTCTTCAGGAGCTGGGTGTCTTGACAAGAAATCCGCTCCAACATTTTCCTTCCCAGGAATGTACTCTACTGTGAAATTATACGGTTGAAGTAACAACGACCACCGCATCAAATGTGCGTTGAGCTTCTGAGAAGTAGCCAGGAACATCAGGGGCTGATGATCTGACTGGACCCGAAACTTAACTCCATACAAATATGGCTGAAATTTTTGCACTGCCCATACGAGGGACAAGCATTTCTCTCTCGACGGTTGAATAATTCCTCTCCGCCTGTAGAAGTTTCTTACTTGCGTATGCCACAGGTTTCAAACCCGAAGCATCGTCCTTTTCCTTCCTGTAACAAAGCGGCTCCAATTCAATCGCACTTGCATCCGTTCTCAACACAAATGGTTTGGAAAGGTCAGGGAGCTGTAATACAGGTTTGCTGACCAAGGCCTCCTTTAACTGACTATAGGCATTCTCACATTCTGGTGTCCAAATGATTTGATCCGGTAATCCTTTTTCAAGGTTTTCCGTCAACGGAGCTCCCAGTTCAGTGAAATGTGGGATAAATTTGTGGTAGAACCCACACAACGAGAGAAAAGATCGCACATCCTTCTTCGTTTTTGCTCTTGGTGCATTTCTGATTTTCTCCAGGTCTTCTCTTCTGGGACAATGTGTCCTGGAGTGGATGGTGTGACCTAGAAATTCCAGAGTCTGGTACCAATCATGCACTTGGTTGGACGAGCAGTAAGCCCTGCTTCCTTGAGTCTATTAAACACTCTCTCCAAGGATTGTAAGTGGTCATCCAAGCTGTCACTGGGAAATCAGAATATCATCCATGAATGAGATGATGGATGGATCCTGTAATGGATCTAGTAAAGTCCTCATCATGCGTGTAAACACACTAGGTGCATTGCTGAGTCCAAAGGGCATGACCTTGAATTCGTAGTGTCCACTGGTGTACTGAAAGCTAACAGGTGGTCGAATCTCCGGTTTGACTGGTATCTGATAGTACCCCCGACTCAGATCCACCTTTGAAAAGTACCGAGCCTTATGGAGCCTAGCGAATAGCTGAGTTGGATTCGGCAAAGGTTCCACCTGAAACTGTGTATGACTGTTTCAGGAGTCGGTAATCTATACACAACCGGTGTTCTCCACTTGGTTTGCGTAACAAAACTACCCCCGCATTGTATGGGGATGTGGATGGTGCAATCACGTCATCCTCCAGCAGTTTTTTTATTTCCTCCTCCAGGGCCTTTTCTTTAGAGAATGGCACTGGGTAAACCTTTTGGCGAACAGGCTCCTGTGTGGTCAAAGTCATCTCGAACTCCACCAACCTCGTTCGTCCTGGTTTATCAGTCAGTATCTCCTTATGAGACTTGAGAACCTGGGTTATCCTTTCCCTCTTCCTGGCAGGTCAGATCAGGGTTCACTTGCACATCCCTATAGGTTTCCTGGTGTTCCAAGGGATATTCCCTGCCCTCGCTGGTTCCCACTTCTGTCTCCACTGCAACTGCCATTGCCATGAGGTGAGCTGCCTTGTCTCCGGTCTCTCTTCGTATTTCCCGCAAGAGATTGATATGGAAAATCTTCGACTTTTCCCCGGATCCGGATTTGATAGTTGGTTCTGGATATCACCCTTTCCACGGGAAATGGTCCTTGCCAACCTATCTCCAGTTTGTTGTTTCCCGTTGGAGTAACAACAAGACTTTATCTCCTACCTCTAGAGATCTTTCTTTAGACCTACGGTTGTAGTAAGCCGCATGTCTTTTCCTGGCCTTTTTCAAGTTTTGATTTGCAGAGTCCATCCCTTGTGGAGTTTTTCTTTCAGTTCCTCCACGTATTGATAGGATGAGATTACTTCTTCTGACGTCCCCTCTTCAGTCCAACTCCTCAACATGGCTTCCAACGGTCCTTTGATTGGACGACCAAACAGCAACGTAGCGGGTGGTAGTCCTGTTGAGCCATGAGGAACTTCCCGATAGGCAAAGAGTGCTGCGGGATATATTCATCCCACCTATCAGGTTTTTCCTGCGCTAGTTTCCTGAGCATTGTCATCAACGTGCCGTTGAAACGCTCTACTTGTCCATTGGCTTGAGGGTGGTAGGGCTGGTATGTATGTGGTTAGAGTGAAAACACCCTAAATACCTCACTCCATGAGTTTTCCACAAAACTGAGATCCATTATCCGTCAGAATTTGATCCGGAAAGCCTAATCTGGTAAAGGCCTCCATCAGTGCGTCCGCCACTCTTTTCGAGTCAATCGTGGTCAACGGTATAGCCTCACCCCACATTGTACAGCAATCCACCATTGTGAGTATATACATGTTCCTCTTCCTAGTCCTGGGAAGTGGACCCACGATATCGATGGCTACCCTCTCGAAAGGAGAGTTCATGATGGGCATCTCACCCAACATCACCGGTGCTGTCCAGGTGTTTCGGTGCCACCCTCTGGCACTCAGGGCATGACTTCACATACCGACGCACATCATCTGTCATTCCCGGCCAATAGTCAGTGGCAGGAAATCCGCTGCATGGTGGCGGCAATACCCATGTGTCCACTAAGGATATGGTATGCCCCATATGAAGAATCTGGGACCGATGAGCTTTCGGGACGACCAACTGACCGTATAGGTTGTCTCCCCTTCCTGCTCTCCTGTAGAGTATCCTATTCTTCATGTAGTACTGCCCCCGTCCTGGTGGATCAGCACTTTTCTGCAGCTTTTTGTAGCAAGGACGTAAAGTATCATCCTCACTCTGGGCAGTTCGTAGCTCCCCCGGCATTGGGTTAGTCACAATTGCGTCTGCCTCTTCCGTTTTCGTCTGAGAGCGAGTCTGCATTGCTCCCATATGAATTGGCTCCCCTGGGCATTCCCAGAAAGACATACCGGAAACCTAGGATGACTGGAAAAATGGGATCGGTCAATACAGCGGCCTTGATGGTGCCGGTTGACGTACCTTGACCGAATCTCCACATTAGCAATGGGCAACTTCATGACTACAGCACTCTTCTGTGCAGGCTGTATATCCAAGGTTTCACCTGTGAATTGTTCTGGATGTACCAGATCCGCAGAAAATCACGGCCTCCCCGTCCAGTCCTTTTGGGGGTCGATAAAACCCCCTTGACGACCGTTAACCCCTACCAACCACTACAGGGGTTTTGTCCGGTCTGGGGTCTCTTCCTCGGCCTCGACCCCCGTTCCCGGGGGGCTCCACCTTTTGGTTTCCTTTGGGCCCCGACGAATTTAGTGTCTCCTGGGCTTTCCCCGCAGTCAATAGCATTTTTCGTGTTTGACTTTCATTGGTTTCACCATTTTCCCCGTCCCAGATTTTTTTTTGTCGGACTTGAATGAGCTCTCCTTTTTTTGGGAGCTTCCCTTTTGACCCCTTTGGGATTTCCGTGACAACCTCCTTGGGAAGTCCCCTTTACATGCTGCAAAGTGAGGGTTTTTTAGCCCTTTGATTTTTAAAATCCCTCGTATTTTGAGAGGGTGACTTAAAATTTAACCCCCACTTCTC
Organism: Cepaea nemoralis; assembly: GCA_014155875.1. NCBI lineage: Eukaryota > Metazoa > Mollusca > Gastropoda > Stylommatophora > Helicidae > Cepaea > Cepaea nemoralis. The sequence goes on along the minus strand of JACEFZ010020641.1, from coordinate 1,524 downwards.
CGACCCCGGTCGTTTTGGGTAGACTTTAAGTTTCTCTTTCTTTCCCCCTTTTTCTTCTCGAACTACCTCTGATTTTTTCCCCATAAAGGGTTTCCCCCTTTTTTGGTTTCCCGAGTTTTTGGCTTTCTTCTTGTCAGTTTCTCTTTTATTTTTGGGGTTTGGGGAAAGGTTTTCCCCTGCCTCCCCATGTTTCCTCGACGGAAAACCCTTCTGTAATTTATTCACGAGGTCAAAACGTTCCGCTCCCTTTTCTCCCAGGAAGTCCTGAGAGGTTTGAATTTTCCCTTTTCAGCTGGTCGCCCCCCAGAGGGTCTTCCAGACTCCATAGTCATGGCGAACCCAGCCCAAAACCATCCACTTAGGAGATAAGATTTTAAAACGCAAACGTAGGCGGGGAAACAACCCCTCCGGTTCTCGTTTCGCTGCTCGAAATTTTTTCCCGGGAGGTAGGACGTAAACCCCGAATGTTTCAGCAGAGCGTCTTTTAAATCGTTTATAATTGTTCTCATGTCCCGGGGGGAAAGGGCGAGTATAAACCTCGATCCCTCCCGCATAAACCCTGGGATAGCTTAAGTTTCCCTTTTTACGCTCCAGACCCATAGCAACTGACATAGCCCCGAAGCGTTGAAAGGGATTGATCAATCTTCCTTTTCCTCTCGTAGACCGTAAAGGAAACTCATAGCATTACCCCTGTCCACCCTGGTGTTGATCCTGGGAGGGGGAACCTCCAACTGCTCCCTAGTTTCCATTAGATTGACTCTTAATCGAGTTCCCTCATCCGGGTACCTGTTTCCCTTTTTTTGCTTCTGTTCAGCTTTTAATTTCCCAGCGCTTGCTCAGCTTCAAATTCCTAGCTGCTTTTCAGCTTCCAACCTAGCTGTTGCTAGTTCCATCCTTCTCAATTCCAGCTCGGCCTTTCGATCATCCTTTCCGCTGACGTACTCTCTCTCCACTTCCTGTATGTAATCCGTTAGAGAAGACCCAGCAATCCCATTTCTTCCCCCCTTGCCTTTAATTCTAACGTGCTAAGTTTAGGGGTGGCCATTATACAGAGAGGTAAGCTAGCAGGTCTAGTACAATATAACTGCAAATTACTATACCGATATATAAACAAGTACTATAATCTAGATATTACCACACACAGTACATTCACTCAGTGACAAGAGTAGAATCAGGACCACAGACCTATGCAGACGTGTGAAGTGTGAACAGGTAAGATATTAGTCCTAACCCCTATCCACATTCACTCTAGCTGGATTCTCCAAACTGATATTCTCCCTCTTATAACTAAGGATCCCGTGTCAAAAGACCCCGTTGTCAGAAGATCCCACTGTCAAACGTTCCTGCTTGCAGGAGATCTCGCTGTCCAAGGATTCCGTTTACGGGAGATCTCGCTGTCAAAGATCACGTTTACGATAGATCCGCTGTCCAAAGATCCCGTTTACGAGAGATCCCACTGTCCCAATATCACGTTTACGAGCCCCCAATAAAGTCGTGTCCCCTTTAAAGTTGTCCCTGGGGGTG
>JACEFZ010020640.1:0-51296 GCA_014155875.1 Cepaea nemoralis | reverse complement strand
GCGCAGTCGCCATGATATGCCATGCGTTTCCCCATTCATGAAAAAGCACATCTTCAAGGAAAATGTTGATTTCATCAACAAATTAAGCTTATTTAGCGATGAAACTTTCCAAATATATGCTTCCTATAGAAGCTAAGGAATATGTATTCATCTCTGTGTCAATGGGAAACTGCTATTCATGAAAACAAGAGATGTTTTTAAAAGGAGTTTTAAGATACTTTGTGTACAGAATCAGTTCTCAGCAATTTTAATAAATAATACCATCTTGGTATCAGACATTTCCATTAGTCAAGCTTAGGTCAGATAATAAACTCATTGGATGCAATGCTGGATCTTGTATGATATGAAAATATAAAGATGAGACATCATTGGTTGGTTGATTCAAATGTACTTATGTAAGACACAGAAATATGAGGACACTGAAGAACTCTTTAACACTACTGTAAAATTGACAAATAAATATACAGGTATTGATCAGCATTCATTGAAGATAGTAAAGAATTATAAATTGGAATACTCACTTGACAATGGAGAAATTGAAAGCTGTGCACAACAGGATTTGAACCTGTCACCTCCAGTTTCAGCATTTGCTGAAGGAATGTGTAAATCAAGGTGCACCCAGCTAGCCACACCGAAAAATATAATTATCCAGGTCTGTTATTCACCTGAACCACATTGTATGGTTTTAGGTATATGATGGATTGGTTGGCAGGTATGAAAGACAAGGAAGAACTACATATTAGAGTTAATTCAGGTGTGGGAAGAGAAAGATATGATAGGCTGGCTGGCACTGTCAATCAATGGATCAGGCCATCATCATGAATACCCTTAGGGAGTCGGAGGATATTCGGCTAAATAAATCAACATCATTAGGTAAAATTCAGGCATTTGGATTGAAGATGTTGCCAAGCGATGCCTCGGGGTAAACATAAGCTCTGCAAGTAAACTTGATAACACAACAGCTCATCAATTTAAGAGCATCAAATGGTAGGCTCTGGAAGCCCAATTTGAACTGAAGAAATAGTCGACTCTTTAGGCGTTGGCAGTTACGACGCTGTTTATTTCTGCAGCGCACAGGCTTATAGCAAATAATTCTGTTCTGGGCAGTATTACAATTAGAATTAAAACCAACATCATTTCCCAAGCCAATTCTGCTTAAAATTCTAAACAGTGTCCTTGCCCGTCAACACGGCGTCCTTCTCTCTATCCGTTCTCTTCGAAATGTCCTTTCTGACGTTTCTCTGATATCGAGTTTCTGCATTCGTCTGCATATTCATTCGTGGCTTGTATGAACGTTGTCTCCACACTTTGACTGGTCCATTCCTTGTATTAACTCAGCCACCAATGCGATATAGTGCCAGTGCCTCGCCAACCTATCCTTCTCAAATTCACATAAGCTGCCGCTCCTATGAAGCTCCCAAGTCCGTCTCTTTTTGTTGTTGTTGACAATCTTCCGTGACATTTTTGTCTTACTACGTCAATGCCTAGTTTTCCACAAGATTTGGGTTGTAGGATTCTCTGTTATTTCTGATTTACCTCATTACGTCATACCTGCTACTTGGCAGATGTGGTGTGCCCAGAAAAGAGTGGCATGTCTAGTCAGTCAACATTGGACTGGCACAGTTAGACACTGTAGGCTGCTGGATTTACTACTGCCGAAGATCAGAGTACCAGTGAACATGTTCAGTAATGATAATCTGAGTTGATCTGAACATGATAATGACAATAATTGCCAAACAAACCCAAAGCATGGATGTTAGCATTGAGGGAAAGACCATTGAACCAGCGCAGGGATTTCCCTGTCTAGGCTAGATCATTACAGAGACATGCCCACTGACAAAAAACATAAAACAGCTTCGATGAGAAATACAGATTTTTAACATCAAGTAACATCAGTACCGAGCTGCAGAAAACATACTTAACTTATATATCTTGGCATGTTTTTGCTTCTGACTGGTTTGCTTATGCATTTTCCTCATTTTATTTGGTTCTGTTGCCAACCTACTGAGATTAGTTAGTGCTTGGTGCGACACTGAGTTGTGGATTTCGTGTACAATGCTTTTTCATTTGACCACTGTGATTTGTATTGTGAACTGCATGTTCAGAAAAGTGGTGGATGGCCAGTTGCTGAACTAAGTGGTTTACCTTATGCTGCAATATGTGTGCAACGGCTGGTTTGTCTAGTGCTTGCTGTGTCTGTCAACAATGTACTGTAATTCTAGTGGCAGACTGTTGTGTTGGCATTTGGACAGCGGCCTTATACATGCTTTTATATGCTTGTGTGTACTTTTGGTTTTGTTGGGACTTGATTGTGCCACTTGGCACAGTAAGGAGCTTTTTGTTTGATATTCACTGGCACAGGAGCGGAGCATATGGGGAGATCTATTGCCGTGATGTTGGAACTGCGACTAATGACTATCTGATCCCATATAGCCGTTCAGCCCTGAACTTAACCAGAAAGATTACAAGACCTTTGTTGCTTTTGTGATGTTGTGCTGTTGCATTATGCAAAGTTAGCTGGACAGAAAACAAAAAGATCAGGTGAACAAGTATTTAAAAACAAAGACAGATGGACATCTATTGAACAGTTTATAGAATAGCTTTGCCACAATATGAGACCTTGTCTAAAACACTGGAGAACAAAATTTAAGGGCAAAAGACCAAAGGGCCTAATAGACAGCTACATTAAACAGATATGCAAGAACATCAGGGTTAAAATGTAATGTTGAGCTAAAGAAAGGTACTGAGAACGGGAAACAGTGGAGTGACATGATCACATGATTTAAACAACAGTTTTACTGACTAACCTGATGATGATGATATGCAGAGAAAGGGAATGTGGTAGCACACAGCTTAGTGCACTTGACTACCAACATGGTTATCAGGGATTTCATTTTCCCTAGTGTCAGGATTATATTTTGATCAGTATGGCTTAAGGATCAATCCAGTCTCATTCATTACAAAGGATGCCAGAAATTTCCCTGGGGAAAGTGGAGATGGCTGGCATAATGAAGACCTCACTACACCTGATACCTCATTCAGTCAACAAAGATATTGCATCAAGATGTGTAACAGAACTTTTCTTACAACTGTATGCAGAGAATGATTCTGCAAGTGCTGCTACAACGCCTCACAAATGAGGCACAATGTACAACATAGTTGCTTGCTTGTTTTTCGTTGGCTTGAGCTCCAACACGAATCCTGTATGTCGGATGAAGGCACCCTTGTTGCCCAAACATCAGTGTGATGTCATACAGGACCTGAGGTTTGCGTGAGTATCTGTTGTCCCACGTCTGGCTTATTTGTGTGCAGACTGGTGGTTCCTCACCGTACAGGCAACACTCTCTGACTTCGGAGGAATAAAGCGATACCTACTGACTTTAGCCAGGCCCCCAAAGGGACCTGTTGCCAGGACACTCGACGAGGAGGGTCAAAAGGTCTTGGCCAGTATATAACCCGCCCTGGTGCCTAGAAACACCTCTGCATCCCGACAAAATAGTTTGTTGTATGATCACAAGTATAATGTTCAGTTCGCTCAAATTATTGTGCTCATAACTCTGTAGTAAATTTATCAATGTACTATGACTAACTGTGCCAGCCAGTCATATGTTGCTCGACAAGCCTCTTTGCACACTTGGGTATGCAGCTCCTTCCTGCCCATACAGATCTTCATCCAAATGCTTGCATTTTAACTATTGATGCTGATGTGATTGTGAGGAGCGGCTGGCCGAGTGGATAGTACGCCGGACTTCCATTCGGGAGACCCGGTTCGATCCCTCAGTTAAGGTGTAGGATTTTTATCTGTCGGGGGGCAAAAAGAGAAATTCTAACCTGCACAGTTCGCGGCGACTGCACTAGCCAGCGGCCTTAATTCCTCAGGCTCAAAGACCCCTCTGCCATACACCGCAAGGTACTATGTTTGGGCAGTAAATGACAGTTTTTGACAGATGCTGATTGATTCAGGTGAATCCCCGATCTCAGTCGAACTCTCTAAGGGTATTTATGATGTTGACTTGATCGATTGGTTGACTCTCTCATATAGTGGCAGTGCCAGCCAGCCTATGTGATCTTTCATCGATGACACCTGTATGATTTGGTACGAAAATAATGTAACTATTAATTGTGGATCTTTGCAGGGATTCAATCCAATGTTTGCACAGGTAACCTGCCTCAGCTTTCTTGATCATGCTAATTAATCAGCTCATATGAAAGTTTGGGTTGGTTTTACTGTTAAAACTGACAAAAGGCTGTTGTTACTGCCGCCTATTGTCTTACTACTTGTGATTATAGCAAAAGCACTGCTGGCCTCCATGTGAACATTCAGAGAATGCATACTTTTAATGTCATACAACCAGTCTTTCTGTCTATAGCTGCATTCTCACCATCACCGCTGTCATTGTGAAAGCCTTGACCTCTGCATCTACAGCCATGAGATTCCACTCTCTCTATCTCTTGCTGAATTTTGCTTATACAGAAAAGATCTCTAAAGGTAGGGGGAACTGGTATCCATTGTTGCCCAGGATCAAGATGCATGGGCTCACATACTAGTTTGACAGTGTCCTTATCCATGATTAACCCCTCTTTAGACTGTTCCTTTTCTTCTGTTGATGCATCATACAGTGTGTGCTCAATTTTTATGCTTATTTTAAGGTACTCATGTGCCCTAATCATTCTTATTCTATACTTCATCATAGACTCATCATAAACAGGATGCATCTCTAATGCACCTGATAAAGATACACCGCATTGCTTCATTTTGCATTATCTTCAGACTCACAATTTGTGTCCTACTAATGGTAAGGATGGCTGTACGTATTCCATAGTTGACAGGACAAGCGCTTGATACGAAATGGCAAGCAGACATTGCTTGATACTGGCAGACCATGACAAGCATTCATAATGGCATGCTTGTCATCGTCATTAAAATAGTCTGCCATCATATTTCACTCCCAGGTATTTCATCAACTTAGTTCTCGCTACATCACATCTAATGCTTTAAATGAACATATTTATATTTCAGGCTGTGGATCAAATAGCCAGCAATAGTGAATACAGCAATGTTGTAACTGGTTTATGGTGTGTGGCTATGAATGTTGCTGCACACGTGAAATATTTGAACCCCATACGTGCCTTTTCTCAACTTTGCCTCAAGATCTTCAGGTAATTGATTGTTAACATACAGAATATTTAACATATTCAGTAAATTTCCCCACTGAAAATAATGTTGCATTTAATTAAATATCTTTATCAGCACAGGCACATTTTAATTGTCAGATCATCTGAAGACTGGTTAAAATTATTTTTAACTCGCCACTTAACCATAAATCTAGCATAGTGATTACCCATAAACTTATTCTTGATATAGCTGTTTCCCTTTGCAACAGACTTTCACATAAGAGATTTAATTAGATTTGCTCTAAATATTATTTTGTGTGTGTAAGTTTTTAAAAATTATTTTGTCATTGCATTTGCAAATTATGGCCTACATTTTAATTTGGGTATGTAACATTGTATTATATTTATGTGTTTTAAGAACTCTAATAATCATTAAATTATTGCTGTTGTACTGTTGGGTTAAGATCAAAGTAAGACCTTTCTTTCTGTTCAGAGTATTTACCGGGAATAGTTAATTTTGTAACCATGGAGTTGTATTTTGTCATAACTCTGATGTGTTCATGAAGCCTGAAAGGAAGCAAAGAATAGTAACATAGTAACCCACCCCGGGAAGGTTAATCCGGTCAACAAATGCCCGCAGAAGTCGGATGTGTTGGCCTAAAAAAATCCGGATGAATGAAGAAGAAGAAGAAGAAGAAGTAACCCACCAGCCGTGTCTGAAGAAATAACTACAGAAGGTTGACCTGAGGCTGGGACAGGATGCCTGGGTACTCTATACCATAGAAAACCTTAGTTGCAAAATACAACTAACCAAGCTTAACAACTTCAGAGAAGAAAATGTAAAGCATGGGAGGGCTTGGCTTTATATACCTAAAGGTCTGTGCTCCATAATAAGAGGATAATAGACAGAAGAACAAGAAAGAGGAGGAGGAGAAGAAGACAGTGCCTCACGTTAACTGAATCTGCCTCATGATGACTGAACTCTATGCATTCGTGGCAGAAGATTGGTTTGCTATACCTCACTTCTATGAACACACCTGGAAAACTAAATATCTAAGAGGAACAGGGGCCCAGTTCCATGACATTGTGGCATGTTGAAGATATTATGGTAGGCTCATATTTTCTTGACCCTCGTCTGCCGCACTGGTGGTCTTGAGTTCGATCCTTGTCTGGGTGGTTTCAAAATTTTAAAAATTGACCTGGTATCCCAGGTTGACCCAGCCTTAAATGGGTACCAGGAAATATCTTGGGAAGTAAAGGTGACCGGAGTGATACTGACCACACCAGCCACTGAATGCTGTTTGGTCTATGAAAATATGGGTCTAACTCCATATGCTGTGGCATGTACAAGGAAGATTTACTTACTTTACCAAATGACACCTTATGGATAATGTCACAATATCATACTGACTGATACCTTTTTTATGAACTGGGTCAACTTCTGAACTGTGCGGTCCAGAAAAAAGTCCTATCTCAAGACTTCTTCTCCTCTTCAGTTTCTTCTTCGTACAGCTTCAGATATCGACCTGAATGTATTTAAGAGAAAGCAGTCAACTTGTCTCACCTGAGCTTAGAACCCAAGGCCACCAGGCTGATAGATGAGTGCACTAGCCACCAAACTGCCTGTGACTATTGAATAATAATTAATGTAAACATTGATTCATAAATTTAATATTGAACTAAATAAACACTTTTTTTTCTCTTTTAGCTTAAATGTCTTTTTTATTTTCAAATCTGTGATTCTTGTGAACTTTTCAGACAATGTGCAAAAGTCATTCTGAACATTCAGTGGCAGAACTTAGAGGAAGACAGTCCACTGAGACAGAACTTTCTAGCATCTTTAGAAGCGCTTCATGAAAAATTAGTGCCTTTAAGCTTCACCCAGTTCCACCTTTTGGAAGGCCTGGTAGAAGATCCTTGGACTCACCCCACCTTGGCAAAAATCATGGGTGGTGAGATAGATGACTGTAATAAAGAGGAAGGTATGTAGTCATGATAGTTTTTCCCTCATCGTGTTAACAAAAGTAAAGGACCTTGCCCAAGCCTTGCGTAGTGTTGGGTATATGGTGCTAGCCCCATGTTTGTATACACCAATCAGCACTCGATGGGTGATGCCATTTGTATCACACCGGCCATTTTTACTTCCCAGAACCTGCCCTGGCATCCATTTAGGCTGAGTCAACCTCGGAGCCCAGGTCAGTTCTATTACAAGGGTAAGTCAATAAGTAAGTCACAAATGGCTAGAAATATAATTAACTATGATAACAACCTGCCATCCCACAGAACTGTGTGACTTACTTATTGACTCACCCTCATACCTTTTTAACCTTTTCTACCCAGCTATATACCACTTTATGGGAAGTTGCTAGAGGCTAAGTCCACTGAAAACCCACCTTGGCGGAGACATTTCACGAATGACGTCGAAGTTGAATTGTGAAGTGAAAACATGGTTTAGAAAACAGAGCATGCAGTTCTATGCAGCCGGTTTGGGAGGACTGATAAAACGATGGGATAAGTTCATCAATGTTGGTGGAAATTATGTTGAGAAATAAAGGGACAATGTATGTATAAAAATAAACTGGTTTCAAGTTATTATTATATTTAGTTATTTTTCTACAGCCATTTGTGACTTACTTATTGACTTTCCCTCGTAGAATATCCATCTTGAGGGTGAAACATGTGACCACTGGGCCAGCAGACAGTCGTATTGGCCACTACAATGTCCTCTACCTGTAGCTTACTATAAATGTGTTGCCTAATCAGGGTTTTTACAGTGTTTCTTGTTTTGGAGCTGAGCAACATGTCAGTGGACATGGGACATTAAAGACCTAACAGGTGGGAAATGCATGCGCCAAGGAAAATGACAAAAGATGGGGGTATCTTTCTAATGGGCTGTGATGACAATGATGTACTGCAAAGGGTTTGCTACCTGATGATTCTGTCTGGGGGTTGGGGTGACTTACAGGCTTACATCTGCCTATAACTACCTACCATATTTGGATAGCAGATGACTTTTGTTCTGAGAATTACGATGTCATGTTCTCCCCTGAGAGAATCGGCTGGCCGAATGGCTAGAATGCTGGATTCTCCTTCAGGAGACCTGGGTTCGAACCCTCGGTAAGGTGTGGAGTTTGTTCTGTTGGGGGCATAAAGAAAACTCTAGCCTGCACAGTTCGCGGCGACTGAACAAGCAGGCGGCCTTAATTCATCAGGCTCAAGACCCCCCCCCCCCCCCCCCCCCCCCCCCCGCGCCATACACCGCAAGGTACTATATTGACAGTAAATGACAGTTTGACACTTCTCCCCTGAGATATCTGATGTCATGTTCTACCCTCATTTTAAGCAGTGGATTTGATGCATTGCTTTCTCTGATAAGGGCAAAAAGATAAACAGTTCTCTGTACATGCCGTGCATGTACTCTCCCCTGAGCTCTAAGCGGTGGATTTGATGCCTTGCTTTCTCTGATAAGGTCAGAAAAGTAGAAGGGTCTCTGTACATAGTGTGCGTGTAAAATAATTCCTTGACAGTTGTAAGAAATAAAGTGTAGGCTAGAACAGCCACTCCCTTGACAAAATTTCAAAAAAATTTATCTTTAATAAATTTACACTATGTGGGTCCTGGTGCTAGGAGAGGGTTGGACTCTGCCAGGTTTTTAAAATTGGCTAACACACCACAATCTCAACTGGGGATGTAACTTATAGATTACAGCTACCACGAGGCATTTTAGGATGTAACCAGGCCAGGATTCAGCACATGCTGGGACTGGCTGGATTTGGCCTGAGTTTGTAATATTTTCTCGAGTGGTTTGAGGTATTTCATTGTCAACAAACTCCAGCCTAATGACCGGTCACTGAATCAGAGCTGACCAAGATCTTACACATCTATTTAAATGGTGGTCCTGGAAACAGGCTGCATCAATGCAGGATTGACGAGAATGGGAAATATCATACATACTGTGCTGAGGTTGTATGTGTCGATCAAAATATACAAATGTTTAATCTTCACTGTGAACAGATACAATGCAGTCAACAGGCTGAATGAGGTAGTTGTTTCCTCTTTTTTTGTATATAATTTTATTACTCTTATATACAGTGACAAATTGTAATATTCTTCTTCTTTTGTTCGCTTGAAATTTGTCTCTGTCTGCAATGTTGTCTCTCATATGAGCTTCTGCATTGCCTCTATTAGTTCATTCAATGGTCCATGTAGTTTATCTTCCATTGTTGTTTCTGTAGGTCAGAAGGTTTACCTAGGTACGTTGTATTTTGGGGAGTCTTGGAGTATGGGTCTGTCGTCTGTAGTGCCAATCCACATGTGTACATGGCTGATCCACCAATCTTGAATTTTCCATACATGATATGCCAATTTTAAAGATACTAATTGTAATGTATATTAGCAACAGAATTGTCTTTCACCCTTTTGTTTCATCTACTTCTAGTGCATAGCTACATCGAGAATGAAGACCCTATCATTCTGCAGCTGCGAGTGGACTTGATGCTGAAGGAGAACTGTGAGGAGTTTGCTCTCAATCTTTGCAACAGTTATTTGAGTCACCCAAAGCTCCAGTCTGACCTGGACATTAAGAAAACACAGCTTTCCCTACTCTACAAGTTAGGACAAGAGGATAAACTGCAGGAAGAGGTCAGATTCATAATGCGTAAATTCTGTTGTCTGATGACAAGAAGTTCAACTGAAGTTGTATTTTATGTTTCGTCACAAGCAATGTTAGTGCAGGTGTTGTTGTATGATATCATCTATTATGAATCCCTGAGTGGACATTGGATCCTTCAGTGCTGTTCCTGTTAATGGTATTGAAAATAGGGGCTATCTGCTGCTGAGCTGTCACTGAAGTCCGCATGAAAACACAAAATATGATCACAAAGCTCAACAAATGGGAAAACACACAGATGCAGTGAATGTTTCAACCAAACTCTTAAACAATGGAACAAGAAAAACAAAGCAACACCTAGATAACACAAAAGGATACTTACCTATTTAGAGCTAGTTCTCTCTATAAAGCTGGAATAGTTAGTCCCTGGACACATTGCCTTTTCCCATTTCTTATATTTGACAATTAGAAGTTCATGTGAAGGTTTATTTTAGCATTACAAATGTTGAGGACTGGGTGGCCAAAAAAGTTAGGGTATCTTCCTAGGACATCATGGGACATGTGTTTGATCCTTGGTTATTTAGTCTTCTTATGAGATTAACTTCATTGCACCAGGTTTGGCCTCTCTACAGAATAGCAAGCCACCTGCCGATAGCATCACACTTAGCTCCAGCTATGATCCCCAGGGATCTCCTAAAATAATTGCACACGTCTGAATGTTGTAGTTTAAAACATTAACCCATGACCTTCAGCGGCGTATGGCTTAACCGTTTGCCACAGAGACCCCAATAATGAAAAACTTCAGATGTTGAGGTGTAGAAAACCTCCTAATGTTGAGGTGTAGAAAAACTTCAAATGTTAAGATGAATGTAAGAAAGAGAGTGCTGAAGTGCAATATAGAACCTGTTTTGCTGTATGGCTGTGAATCTTGGAATGTAAATGGACAAATTAGGAAGAGATTGGAAGCAACAGAGATGTGGTTCCTTAGACAAATGTTGAGAATTCCTTGGACTGCCAAAGTAACTAACAACGAATGCATGAAAGAAGCTAATGAAACTAGAACATTATATACAACAATAAGAAAGAGGCAAACAGCTTTTCTTTGGTCATGTGATGAGGATAGAGGCATTGGAGAACATCGTGACAACTGGAAAGATCGAGGGGAAGAGAGGCAGAGGCAGACCAAGAGAAATGATGCTGGATGGATTGCAACGGTGGCATGGAGGAATATCAATGGCAGAGTTTATCCAGAAAACCAAAGACCGAGATCTGTGGAGAGTCATGAATGCCTACACCAGTCGGCATGGCACTTGATGATGATGATGGTTAAGATGTAGAAAAACTTCAGATGTTGAGGTGTAGAAAAACTTTAAATGTTGAGGTGTAGAAAAACTTTAAATGTTAAGGTGTAGAAAAACTTCACATGTTAAGTTGTAGAAAACACTCCAGTAAGCAAATATTGTGATTAGGTTCATGCATACAAATTGTTGCATTTATATATGTAATTTAGCAACCATAAACAAACATGAATATGGTGATTTCTTTGTTTTGTAAATAAAGTACAGCTGATTGATTGATTTGAAAAACAAACTTAAATACTTTGATGACTGTTTGTTTTGTGATGTTAAATCTGTTCATTATTTGGAAACTCTTTTATTTCCCAGTGCCAGAAACTAAACATACAAGATGCAGTGCAGGTCATCAGATTGCTGCAGACTTCTAGAACTCACAGGAAGATGTGTACAGTTTTGACTCAAACTTTTATGGTACAGAACTGGATCAGGCCCTCGAATGTGGAAGCTGGCAAGGTCAGTTTGCCATTGTTTTGTTTCAGTAGTACAGTGGCTAGTATGCCTGTCTGCCAGCCTGGTGATTATTTCTTCAAATCTCCATCAATATGGGGATTTTCTTCACTGACCTCGGCATCCTGGTCAACTCAGCCCACAAGGGTGCAGGGACATTTTCTGGGGAGTAAGGGTGGCCGATGTGATCTTTAAGGCGATGTGTGGCAGAAAAATTTTAATTCTATATTTAATTTCTACGTTCTGATTTGGTATAGAGGAATTGATACTGAAGACTGCTGATTAATAAAATACTGTCTAATTGACTTTGCACTTAATGGTTGCCATGGAAACCAAGATAAACAGCAGCCATATTGGATTTCTTAAATATGAACTAAAACAGTCATTTTTTAATTTACGGGCTCAATTTTTGATATATATGAACATAAATAGACCCTTTAAATTCTGACAGAAGCTTTAATGACATCACTTGGCATTATTATTTTTTCATGATTTAAAAACATTTTTCAACATTTTCCTTGACAGTTTTTGTGGCTTTTTGACTGCTGCACAAAAATTAAATCTTAATTTCACAAAATGCTCTGTACATAATGTAGGTAATGCAGGGAAGAATAAGTGTGCACAATTTCATTGTAATCTGACAAATTGTTTTTGAGAAAAATGTACCTAAGTAAAAAAAAACTGGCAAAATGAGAAAATGGGGGAAAACTAATTATTTTCATTTTTTAAAAAACATATTTTAATAAAGTGATTTTACTGTTAAAACAAGTTATTTTACACATAAAAACAGTTTCTAACAGTATATGACAATTAGAACAATATGCAGGACCTTCCTCCAGGGTATGCAGCCTTGTCTTTTCAGTTTGGCCGCTCATAAACTGTCGCGTCTCTTAGTTTGCTTGACCTTCAAGCTATTTCTAACTCTCTTCGACATCCTAGACGCTCCTAGTCTCTTCATATGCAGGCCTGTAGAAAATCTTAACTACTGGGCAGTGTCTTGGGCAGCAGTAGCTCTAAAGTTGAACTCTCTTGCGACAGTTTCAACTGCAAACGAAACGCACTTGTGTGAGGCAAAGGTGTACAGCAAGCCCTGATCAAGATGTGTAAACTTGTTGAATTCTGAGTTTCTTCTGGCACACATGGCTGTTGATGGCAAAAGATCTATCCCCATCATTACTTCTTGTAGCTAGGTATCTTCCACAAACTACTTGTTCACAAAAAGAGCAGTAAACCTCTGCATGCAAAGCTAATCCTTTGGTTTTCTTGTTGTCAGTTTTAAAAATAAGACTAGTACTTTTGCATACTGGACAACGTAACATTTTTATGATTTCATAAATTTCTAAACAGTCAACTACTGCTCTGTGTTCCAGTTTTTGGTATACATTGTCAACAGAAACACACTTGCTGCTAGAGGAAGACATATATTCATACGTATCTCTTTTACACTGGCTTCCTGTTTTGTCTGCAATAAAAGAGTAACTTCCGCAACGTTGAGAAGAACATGGTGGTAGTGATTCTTTCAAATTCACTGTCAAAAAACGTTGAGATGGCTTAAGCTGTTTAGCTGGGTCGGATTCAGAATTTTGAATTTTCTGTAATGTTTATGACATTCTAGTAGGCTTTTCGGTGCTTACGAGCACTTTCCAGTTGACTGCCTTATTTCTTACGTTGAGCAAATGACTGGATGTTAAATTTCTTTGAACGGGGCATTTTTTAATTCATGTGTCCAATCGGTCGCCAAGCATAAACATAACAAAACGGCCCTGTTGGAAAAAATTTGATACCCACGTGATCAGTTTCAGCCAACGGGAATAACGCAATGCTTACAGTAATGTGTAGTGTTCCATATGGAAGTTTCCTGAAGATTGTTGAGGTGAAAGAACAGCTTTATATAGGAGAGTTAGCAATTACATGATCTCGAAGCTTCACGAACAATTAGGGGAGATTATGACCATCAAAATGGTTTATAACACTTGTGGTTACTCTTTGCGCAGATACCATTGCTATGATTTGAAAAATGTCAATGGATGTCTCGCTTTGAACTCAGCATAGTCCATACAAGTGCTACTACTATTATTAGTACTACTGGGGAGTACATTGTGATGTGGATTAGCTTTCCTTTTTTTATTTTTTTTCTGGCTACCTTGCTTTGAACTCAAGCGTAGTCCATACATGCTACTTCTAGTAGCACTGGGCTGATTTTTGCATGTGAATTAGCTTTCCCTATTACAAGTGTTCCTCACAATCAGACAAACCCATTCCGACTTCAGAGGTACTTAAAATTTACGTCCCCAAGTCAAGGATAAGTCAGCATTTTAGTCCAACTGTCCAGTGTAGTGGTTCAACCCACTACCTCGCCATCAACACACCGGAAATTTAAGAGCAAACGCTCTTATCCATTCAGCCAAGCTTACCTCCAACTGTCATAAATATAATTTAAAGATATTGTTTTCCCTATGGTATCATTGATAGGGAAGTACTTTTATCCCACTTCAGGAGCTCCTGAAACTCTGGATCAGGCATCAGTTAGTGGTGGACAAGGAACTGGACCAGTTCAAGGAAAGTGTCTGGGCAGTGGCGAAACTCTCACAAGCCACAGAGCAGATTGCTTTGTTGATTGATGTGCTAAGAGAAGAGGTATATTTTTAGTGACATTTACATATAGAGAATTGAACAAGAATGTAGATATATTTTTCTTTGTTGTGCTAAGGGAAGAGGTATCATATTTTTAGTGACATTTACATATAGAGAATTGAACAAGAATGTAGATATATTTTTCTTTGTTGTGCTAAGGAAAGAGGTATAATATTTTTAGTGACATTTACATATAGAGAACTGAACAAGAATGTAGATATATTCTTCTTTGTTGTGCTAAGGGAAAAGGTATAATATTTTTAGTGACATAAAATATAGAGAATTGAACAAGAATGTAGATATAATATTATTTGTTACGCTAAGGGAAGAAGTATTGTATTTTTAGTGACATATACATACAGGGAATTGAACAAAAATATAGTTATAATATCCTTTGTTGGTAATGTGTTTTGCACAGGTAGAACTTATCAAAATTATAGATAGCATGTTATTGTTGGTAGCTTCTTTGCAGAGATAGGTTTAAACATGAATGTAGATGTAATATTTTTGTTAATATTTTTTACATGTGTAGAATTGAACAAGAGTGTAGATAGAATGTTGTTATTAGTGATATGTTTGCATGGTTAGAATTTACCAAGAATATAGAATATTTTTGTTGATAGGAAGTTTGCGGAAGTAGAGTTAAACAAGAATGTAGATAGAATGTCTTTGTTAATAATATATTTACATGAGTAGAATTGAACACTAATGTAGGTAGAATATTATTTGTTTGATGTTATATTTTTGCAGAGGTAGAATTGACTAAGGATAGAGAATTTTTGTTGGTAGCCAGTTTACAGAGGTAAATAAGAATGTAGATATAGTATTTTTGTTGTTGGCAATATGTTTGCATGATGGGATTTAACAAAAAAGATTGTTTTCTTGGTAGTTATGTTTGCAATAAGTATAATCCTTGTCCATGTGAAGGATGAACTGCTGGGAACTAATGTACTTACACAAGTAGAAATTTATTTACTGTGTCTTCTTTATGTTTGTGATAAATTGCCATTGCACAGTGATATCTTTCAAAACATTTAGATTACTGATTGTCCATAATATAGGTGATACCCCCATGTGTTACCAACATGCTAAGAGGAAGCAAAGAATAGTAACCCTGTGACCTACCCTGCACATTGTAAGAGGTGACTAAGTGAAGGTTCAGCCAGTGTGTGGGCCTTTAAAGGAAGCAAAGAATAGTAACACCATGACCTACCTTGCATGTCGTAGGAGGTGACTAAGTGAAGGTTCCACCAATGTGTGGGCCCTTTAAGGGAAGCAAAGAATAGTAACACACTGTAACATACCAAACATGTCATAAGAGGCAATGAAGGAGGACTGGGCTTGGGGTTGGCTTCCCACATTCCATAGAAAAACCTTAGCTGCAACCAATAACAGAAATAAGGAGGACATTGACAGTTCTTCATGTGTATTCACCATTACAAACTGACTTGTATCCTTGTATTCACCATTACAAACTGACTTGTATCCTAGAGCATGGAACAGCTAAGGTTAGGAGGGCTTGGAGTGAGTTGGTTGAGGGCGTGTGCCTCGATGGGGGATGAAGGATGAAAGAAGAAGAAGCTAGTACAGAGAATAGCTAGTACAGAGAATAGCTAGTACAGAGAAACTAGTACAGAGAATAGCTAGTACAGAGAATAGCTAGTACAGAGAAGCTAGTACAGAGAATAGCTAGTACAGAGAATAGCTAGTACAGAGAATAGGATGATGGGGGATGAAGGATGAAAGAAGAAGCTAGTACAGAGAATAGCTAGTACAGAGAATAGCTAGTACAGAGAAGCTAGTACAGAGAAGCTAGTACAGAGAATAGCTAGTACAGAGAATAGCTAGTACAGAGAATAGCTAGTACAGAGAAGCTAGTACAGAGAATAGCTAGTACAGAGAATAGCTGGTACAGAGAATAGCTGGTACAGAGAATAGCTAGTACAGAGAATAGCTAGTACAGAGAATAGCCAGCACAGAGAATAGCCAGCACAGAGAATAGCTAGTACAGAGAATAGCTAGTACAGAGAATAGCTGGTACAGAGAATAGCTGGTACAGAGAATAGCTGGTACAGAGAATAGCTAGTACAGAGAATATCTAGTCTAGAAACTAGGTGATACCTGTCCATCATCTGGCTACTGGGGGGGGGGGGGGGAATGTAGTCATACGTATCAGTACATAAAATATCGGGACAATGCTGGAAAGGAGTAAATTGACAGCATCAAAATAGAAATGGAGAAGATGCAGTTAGACATGCTTAAATTAAGTCAGGACTCATTAATAGGTGCTGGTGAAATAAAATCTGACAATTATAAAATTGTATATTCTGGATGTGTGTGAGGGAGTGTGTATGGGTGTGTTATTGTGTAAATGATTTATATTTGTGTGAATGTGAAAGTAACATACACGATAGATAATTGATGTGTGAACAATGAGCCAAATGTAAGACAGGCCTGCGTGCCCAATTTGTGGCCCTTTGAAAATACAGTTTGTTCATTTGAAGATGGATAAGTGCTTGCAAGGTGTGCATAACCAAATTTATCACATCTTAATTAAGAAAAGATACAAAAATGCATTACTATCAGTCAAAGTAAAATTGGGGGTCTGCTACCATAGTGATCACATTCCCATGATCAGGTAAACAGAACAACCAGGAATGGTAGTTTATACTATCAGCTGTTAAAAACTGATCAAGAAATGAAAGAAAACTCAATGTAGCAATACAGCATTGATGCAACGCTGGAGTAAAAATAGAAGGAATTGAACATATATGGTAAGTGTTGAAAGACTATAACAAAGCCATTTAAAGAGAACATTCCACCATAAAATGAACCATACAAACAAAGTTGATGATAGAAGAAGTATTACTTCTAATGGATTACAGAAATGTAAAACTGATACAGATGTATATAATACAATTCACAGAGACATATGATACAAGTGTAGCATTGCAAAAGAAAAGTGGTTACATGAGATAAGTGAAAGAATTAAGAAAAATCATAGAATAACATGAGAGCAACACACAAAGAGTTAAGTGAATTAACTGGGTGAAGGGAACAAAACTTCTGATTTCTGAAATCAAAGGAGGGACAAATATTAATGGCAAGAAGTGAACCTTTGCAGGATGGAGAGATTATATCATTGTCAAGTGATGTTATAACAGAAAACTTCAGAGACCGTGGAGAAGGTCCACCTACTTTTACAGCAGAAGTAAGAGAAGCAATCCATGAAATGAAAAATATAAAAGCCTCAGGGCTAGACAAGACAACTTTAGAAGGATTATTCACCATTTGAGCATCATGTATTGATATTACAAATCTGTTAAACAACATATGCAACAAAAACCATCTCTAAAGACTTATTAAAATCAGTTATTGATATTTAATAAAAACTAGATGTATAGATTATAGTGAACATAAAACATGTATTTTTATCATGAGCCATGAAATAAACATTTTATTAAGAATTGTCACTTTCTTCTTCTTCTTCTTCTTCTTCTTCTTCTTCTTCTTCTTCTTCTTCTTCTTCTTCTTCTTCTTCTTCTTCTTCTTCTTCTTCTTCTTCTTCTTCTTCTTCTTCTTCTTCCATTCACTTGAAATTTGTCTATATCTGCAATGTTGTCTCTTGGATGAACTTCACTGTCTTTTTTAGTTCACTCAGCAGTCCATAGAGTTTATCTTCCACTGTTGTTTCTCTGTTCCTGAAGGTTTGCCTAGATATGTCATATTTAGGGCAGTCTTGGAGTATGTAATCTGCTGTCTGTGGCACCAATCCACATGTGCACATGGATAATTTGCCCATCTTGAATTTTGTATACATGTGGTTGCGTAATCTATTGTGAACTATCATCTTTGATCAAATATGCTTCTCTTTTGGTTTCAGTGTGGTGACAGTTTCCTTCAGCTCTTTGTGGACATGTGCATCTTTGCCATCAATGTGGACAAGGGTGAGATGGAGGCAAACAGGAATGAAGGTAACAGAGAAGCAGCAGCAGCCAGAAGAAACGATATGGCATCTATTTGTGACAAGCTATCAAGTCTTTGTCATCACATTTCCATCAAGGTAGCCAGGATGTGTGCTCTGACTGCCTTTGCTCTCAAGCCAACGGAGGTGTCTTTTAGAAAGATTGCTACCTTTTATGGCCAGGGCAGGAGTGGTTGTGACCAATCACTTAAAGGCAAGAGTCAATGTCCTGAAATGGTCAACCCTGCAACCTTATATGAGGTGGAAAGATTGTTGAACATGTTGAGGCCAGGATATCTGAATCCTGACCAGTTGTTTTCCAAAATACAGGTTTTATGTCGGACATATTTGCAGGAGTGCTTGAAAAAAGCAGAGGAATTTCAGAAGCTACAGTGCTCGTCTCAGAGTTCATCCGATAACAGCAGAGAGACTGCTGCCCAGATAGACACGTCAGGGACGAGTGCTTCTTCAACCACATCCTGTATGTCATCTATTTTGGCTGAATCTTTCTCCACTGAGGATATTCAAAACATTCATCAATTGCTCAGCAGAATGCGGCTTCTGAATATTGCATATTCAAATGCACCCTTGCAAAATCTAGAAGCTTTCACACCGACAATTCCATCGCTGCCGGGTTCAGCGAGTTATGACCATACTTATCAAGTAAACAAAAACAAATCAATAAAACAGCAGCATCAGCATAATCTGATTAAAGAAGGTGACAAAATTCAGGAGAAAGATAATAGAGCAGAGGAAAAACTTCAAACCACCAATATGAACCAGCCACCAAAAGCAGAACTAACACATCAACACTTACAATACACTAAGCAATTGCACGAGATAATTCAGGCAGCCTTAGAACAAGATTCAGCCACTTTACTCAAATTAGCACAATCTTCAAGTCCAGAGATGATACAGACTGCAATCAATATAATCAAGAGTAAGTTGCCAAACTCCTCAGTTTCTGTCCATGACCAACAGCACAAGTCTGCATCTTCACAAATTAACAACACAGTTTTATCTGGAGCTCATCCAACAGGTTCGGCCCAGTTGCAACCCTCAAATAATTTGCAGCAAAGACAGTCACAACCAAATTTACAGCCTAGGCAGGAAAGAATAAGAGAGGATCCATCGCAGACACAGAGTTCAAGGTCTCACTCGTACAACAAGCCAGTGGTCAAATCAGTTGGCAACAACCTACCACCTCCCCAGGTTCAGGCCATCAGAGTTCAGATACCAAATAGTGGAAGCTATTTAAGTCCATCAAATGTGACAGTAGTGGACAACGGGAAACAAGTCATTGCCACTTCAGCGGTGTTACACAATGTTAATCCAGTAACCACAAGCTCAAGAGCTTCTTCTGGGAATTTGTCTCAGCAAAAATTGAAAGCAGAAAGTCTTTTGTTAGCCAAGTCCTGTGTTGGTGAGATCAGGCACTTGCTGCAGTCTCAGCTGTCAGATCTTCAGCAGAAGCCCACCAGAGACCATCCTCAAATGTCTGGATCTGCAGCTACTTTGACAGGTGCCGGTATTGCTTCTACATCATCTGGGGTGGAATTTAGCTCATCTCATCGACTGCAGACGGCAGCTGAGCTAGTTAAACGGGCAACAGTGAGTAAAATTCAAGAAAACTTCAGCCAACGCATGCTGTACAAAATTCAGCAAAACATATCTAAACAGGAGCAGAATGGTATGACGTTGCCTGGCAGGCCTTATACACTTTCTATTTTACAGCCTCGGTCTCTAGGTCAGTCTCAGCGACGTGATCATTCAAGTAACCAGCAAACCATTTCAAACTTAATTGTACCTTCTTCAGTCGGCTTGTCAGGGTTGAAAATAGGCAATGCTAAGCCATGTCTACCACCAGCATCTCATGGTATACTTCAGTCAATCAAGCCACATATGCCAGGTTCTGTTGTGCCATCAGCGGCTAATGCCACACATAAACCACAAAACAGTTCTCTTGTCGTGATTAAACAACCAAAGATCATTAGCTTGTCAAACTTACCAGATTTTCCAGGCCAATCATCTGTCATTGAATCAAACACATGCCCAGCCTTGTATGTAACCACGTGCCCCGTGAGCTGTCTCAGCAACATTTCTCTGTCCACTTTGAATAACCATCACAGTAGTCCTTTCACTCAACATAACTGTTCCAACCCCAATGCAGTTTCTCAGTCCAGTTTGACTAACACACAAAATAGGCCTTTATACCAAACTAACCTTTCCAATCTGAACACAGTTACTGTTTCAAGCTTAAGCAATCAACAGCTCAATCCTTCAGTTCAGCATATCTTTCCAAAAATGGTTTCTCAGTCCAGTTTGAATAACTCACAACCTAAACCTTCATACCAACATATCCTTTACAATCTAAATACAATTAATGTTTCAAGCTTAAGCAATCAACAGCCCAGTCCTGTGGTTAAACATATCTTGTCAAACTTAGTTTCTCAGCCAAGTTGGAATAACAGTCATTCTCAACTGTTAACCCAAAATAGTCCCCCCAAACTTCAGACGACTGTTTCAGGTTTAAACAA
Source organism: Cepaea nemoralis (assembly GCA_014155875.1). Classification (NCBI taxonomy): domain Eukaryota; kingdom Metazoa; phylum Mollusca; class Gastropoda; order Stylommatophora; family Helicidae; genus Cepaea; species Cepaea nemoralis. The sequence goes on along the minus strand of JACEFZ010020640.1, from coordinate 30,635 downwards.
CCTACAGGCGAGCCCTTCAGTTGAGCATGCTACCAAGCCCAGCACAAGCACCCTTTCAGCATTCAACAATAAAGAGCAGCAACATTTAGTCCAAAATATCTGTTCCAAGCCTAGTGAAGAAATAGCTAGTGGTCAACAGCTTGAGGTAATTCTAACAAATGCTGCTTCGGTCAGGCCTCAGGATAATGCAACTGTCCTGTTACAAAGAGATGATTTTTCCAAGAGTAATGAAACAGTTGATAATTCCCAAGGCGTAACGAAAGGTGCAACTGTTTCAGATAGCAGTTGCTCTGATGTATCCAACAATGCCCTTTATCGTTGCATTCTTTGCAATGTTGCTTTCAAAACACTGGATGACTTAAGGTATCATGTGAAATATGTATGCAAGCCTGAACAGCAGTCGATCAGTGTGTGCAATACTAAATTCAAACTGACCAAGGCTTCTGCCAAAAAATTCTGGAATTGAGGCAACCACAGTGTTCCAGTGTTTGCGTTGTTTGGAACTGTGCATCAGTGAGGCAGGCATCAAGCAGCATAGGCGGATTTGTAAGAAAGTTCCACTTAAATTCTCACAGTTAAAGGAGGACAGCCCAGATAATCAAGGAAAAGAAGCACTGACAGTTACTGTTGGTTATAACTCATCCAGCATTGAAGAGAATGATAATTGTAATAGGAGTGAGTCTGAGGGAAGCTCAGAGAAAGAATTTAACAACAAGACAGGAGACAGTTATGGTGGTCCTTTAGTTAGTGCTGTTTCCATGGACAGCTCTTGTCAGCTGTCAGCAGATGGTCAGCTAGAAGACAGCATTGATAAGAAGCCAGTTGCTAGTGCACTTGGTATCAGACAACCTATTAATGTAGGCATGGGAATCACCAGAGCATCGTGAACTAGAGAGCATTTCTAAACAAGAAACAGCTAATGATATGGAAATTAATACCTTACTGAAAAGTCAACAGATAGTTGTTACTAGTGCAGTTAGTCAATGTGAACACAAACAGCCATTAAGCAGTTGTCCAAGGGATATGTTTAGCATACAAGTAGTGAATGGTGCACAAATAAACAACTTGGTTAACACTGAATCAAGAATCATATCAAGCCAGCAAACACTGAATCATGTACAAACAAACAACTCATTAAACACTGAATCAAGGATCATCCCTAGCCAGCTTGTGATGACTGATGCACAAACAAACCCTGAATCAAGGATTATCCCTAGCCAACACGTGGTGACTGATGCACACACACACCCTGAATCAAGGATTATCCCTAGCCAACACGTGGTGACTGATGCACACACAAACCCTGAATCAAGGGTAATCCCTAGCCAGCATGTGGTGACTGATGCACAACCAAACCCTGAATCAAGGATTACCCCTAGCCAACACGTGGTGACTGATGCACACACAAACCCTGAATCAAGGGTCATCCCTAGCCAACATGTGGTGACTGATGCACAACCAAACCCTGAATCAAGGATTACCCCTAGCCATCATGTGGTGACTGATGCACAGCCAAACCCTGAATTATGGATCATTCCTAACCAGCATATGGTGACATGATCCACAAACACACCCTGAATCAAGGTTCATCACTAGCCAGCATATGGTGACTGATGCACAAACACACACTGAATTAAGCAATGGTTTACTCAGCATACCAGAGCCACCATCACATTTGGCATCTGCCGTGCCTATAAAGTCAGAATGTGTTATTCTTCCAGAACAACTGCCAGTTACTTTAAACAGCAGCACAACTCTAGCAGCAATGGCACCTGCTCCTGAAACTGTTAAATGTCATCTTGCTACATTTCAGACAGACTTAATCCAGCCAGTGTCTATGAGCAATTCAGAAAATTGCCCCCCTTTATCTACTGACTTGAATAACTATTCAAAGACACCCCAGATCTCTGTGGCTCCTGTCATCACAAATACAGCATATCAGATGCCACTGACTGCTGCATTCTTAAACACTAGCAGTGTTATTTCAAAGAAGAATACTTTATTTCCATTAAGTAAATTCTGCTTTTCCACAGATGATGTCATAACTAACAAAAACATATTAGGAAGTGATAACTTCGTGGAAGCATCTCCCAGGAAGCAGGCTTTAAGGATGACCAAAGTGTTACCTGGGGCAGCTTGTGCAGATCTGGATAAGTCCTGCAGAAACAAGTTTGCTATTTGTGAAGCATGTTCAAAGATAATCTGTTCTACCGGTAGTTTTCACATGCATTGTAAGATGTGTACTACAAGAAACAAGGCAGTGGTAAAGACCAGACCATTGCAGGAAAAAGTGCAGAATGCTGAGCATTTAAGGGATGATGTATTCAGTGGTCTTAAGAGAGTTGTAGAAAATGTGCCAGGAGGAAATGGTGATGCACCCAAGGTTGAACATGTTGAATCTATGACAAGCAGTGTAGTGCCCATGATGCAAGTTTGTACAGATGTGGTAAAGAAGAGAAATTTACCGGAAAACAACCACTGTTCAATGCTGCAAAGTAATGCAGAACAAGATGGAAGTAGCCAGAGAGATATACAAGAATTTAAGACTGGTGTTATGGCAGTAGACAGTGGAGCAGGAAATACAAACACAAGCGATATACTTGTATTCATGGAAAAAAGTTCAGAGATCAAAGAAGTGGTGATTAATGAATCGAAAGATGCTGATTTAATCACAAAGACATTGCCTGAAAGAATTGATACAGAAGATAGACTGAGTCAAGTTGAGAATGAAGAATGCAGCTTCATGAACTGTGTAGAGGGTGATGAGAAGCCTGACAAGACTAAGGCGAATGAGAATAAAGTTGTCAGAGACAGTACAGAAAGCAACACAAATTCCAGAACACAAGTGGATTCAGACAAGGGCAGCTTGTTTTGTCAAATTTGTCAAGTTTTGTATCGCCGTGAAAGTATTTTGTTGCAACATTTTGTTGTCAAACACTTGAGGCCATACACAGTTAAAACATCAAATAGCAGCTTGTCTTACGTCTGCCATTTTTGTCAGAATTCATTTACAACTTTTGAACAGTATATGCAGCACATGCCCCACCATTCTGTGATTGTCTATAAGAAGATTAAAAGCTTCCATTAGCCCAGACTTCACAACGTTCTCAGAGAAATTCCCTCCATGAAAAACTGACAAAGAAACGTGTTATCAGCAAAAATATGACCATGACATTGAAGAAAAGTAAAGTTGCTTCAAGGCCTGCAGCAAGAAGATTTAAAAGTCAAAGTCTTGCTGTTAGAACTCGGGCCTTCTTAGATAGAAGGCGAATGTCCAGAGGATTGCCCAGCTGTTGTGAGCCAGCTGGTGAAGATAACAGTAATAAATCTGATGCTATTGTAGTGGAGCAGAGGTCAGCAGTAGTGACTGCTTGTTCTCCCGCGACCACATGTTTAATTAACAACAACATTGCTGACCATGATGAGCCTTGTTGCCGGCTGGAGAAGAATGCTCTCATCTCTCCAGAACTTGTCAGGGAGAAGATTAACCAGAAGATTAATCAAGGTAATCAAGTAGTTGATAATACCTGTGATGGGAGCAGCAGAAATACAAAAGATTCTCCAGTAGCCAGAAGGAAAGCTATTATGAAAAATCACAGCTGGATTTCTAAGAGGAGAAGAATGTCTGAAGTCAAAGAAGTAGGTGAAAGAGATCAAGAGCATAGCACACTGGGGAAGAGAATACACTCAGGTCAGCCTGGTTGTTACATAAATCCAGATCACTCAGGCAACAGAAATTCAGCAGATCTTCAAGTTGCTCAGCATGATAATGTGGATTTGTTAGAAGATTATGGCAAAACAGAAGAGCCCAGAAACAATGGCAGTGTATTTCTGAACCAGAGGCATAGAAAGAACTTACAGCCTAATGGTGCACAGCTGAAAAGTGTTGAAACACTGCTGTGTTCTAAAGATCTAGAAGCTGACTCTAATTGCAGTAGTGACTCAGCTATTTCTGCAGATCACCTGCAGTTGCCTGTTGTAAAAGATGCAAAACCCAGTGCAACTAACTTCCATGTTGATGTTACCACTAGGTCGTCTTCATTCGTTGCACCAAAGACAGTGAAGCCATCATTTCTCGATTCTTACATGACTTACATAAGTAATTATCCTTTGTCAGGAGACAAATCAGCCAGTAAGAAAGAGAAATAAGAGCTTGTGTTTTAAGGGATGCAAAGAAATTAACTACATCAGGCTGAACCCAGATAGGTGAAGTAGGTAAAATTTAGTCATACAAGAGAAGAAGGTCTCGTGAAAATTATCAGATGTCTTATTTATGAAAATTTACCTCTGAGCATTCCATTGATTACTTGGTTCCAGATTCAGACTACCTCTAATTGTTTTGAAATCAAAAACTTACCATTGAAGAACATTGTGTGGCCTGACATGTCCAGTCCATCTGTGCTGTAGGAAAAATCACCCCTCTGCAGAATGATCTATATCATTAGAGTGTGCTGTGGGAAAAATCACCGTCTACAGAATGATGTATATCATAAGAGTGTGCTGTGAGAAAAATCACCCCTCTACAGAATGATGTATATCATAAGAGTGTGCTGTGAGAAAAATCACCGCTCTACAGAATGATGTATATCATAAGAGTGTGCTGTGAGAAAAATCACCCCTCTACACAATGATCTATATCATCAGAGTGTGCTGTGGGAAAAATCACCCGTCTACACAATGATCTATATCATCAGTGTGCTGTGGGAAAAATCACCCCTCTACACAATGATCTATATCATCAGAGTGTGCTGTGAGAAAAATCACCCCTCTACAGAATGATGTATATCATAAGAGTGTGCTGTGAGAAAAATCACCCCTCTACAGAATGATGTATATCATAAGAGTGTGCTGTGAGAAAAATCACCCCTCTACACAATGATCTATATCACCAGAGTGTGCTGTGAGAAAAATCACCCCTCTACACAATGATCTATATCATCAGAGTGTGCTGTGGGAAAAATCACCCATCTACACAATGATCTATATCATTAGAGTGTGCTGTGGGAAAAATCACCCGTCTACACAATGATCTATATCATCAGAGTGTGCTGTGGGAAAAATCACCTGTCTACAGAATGATCTATATCATCAGAGTGTGCTGTGGGAAAAATCCTGCTCTGCAGAATGATCTATATCATCAGAGGTGTTGTAGGAAAAATCACCCCTCTGCTGAATGATCTATATCATCAGAATGGGATGTAGCAAGGTAATATATGTTTGGAGAAGTCTTTATTCGACTTGTGTGACCTGGAATTCCTCAAGTTTGATCAGCATTCATAATTGATTGATTGATTGATTGATTTAGGAACCGACATCACAGCATTCGGGGCATTCCCATAAGAGCTCCGTTCCCATCCTCAGAAGCCAGTGAAGAGTGTCATAATTTATGACACGGCAGATTAGAAGAGGTGCAGCTTAATGGAGATTAGGGAGATATTTACTGCAGCAGGATATGACAATATAAAATGAAACAAAGATCTTGCAGAGAAAAAACAAGCACACATGCATAAACATACCTGACCTGGGGTAAGATGATAAAACATATGTTCCGTGGAACAAGTTTCCTGATTCAATAAGTGAAGATACCATTTCTTAAACAAATTAGATTTTTAATGTCTAAATCTCCATTTGTGTGTTCATGTAATTACTGTGATCTTATCAGTTGTGCATTACAATGTATTTCAAATACCAACTTTGAAAGATAAGTTTTGTTCCCCACCATTTGCCCTGCACAGGTCTACTGCTGACAGAATTTGTTCATTGACCACTATGACTTCGGGGGAAACCCCAGCTTCATAAAGCAGGTAACAGATATTTCTCTGAAAAAGTACAATTCAAGCCGGTTGGGTTGATACAGATGATATTATCCACTGTATGCTGGTTGGTCATGGACATACCGGCCTAGCATGTCTCCCATAAAAGCTTTAGTTACATAGAAACAGATGGGTTACAGCAGCTCTGTGACTGCTCCATAATATATGATTGGTTGGTTCATGGCGCCTCTTAAATACTGAGTTTTAACTCCTTTAACGGATTTAGTGTCGAAGGAGAATATATCTCCAAACGTAACCTCCCATTTGGACAGGAGGAGAATATATGGCTATACCAGGGTCATGGTGTTGTTTGTTTTTGTTTCGTAGTATCTTCAGCAATTTGAATGCTCGGTGAACAGAAATGTACTTTATGGTACTTGTTCATTTGATTGTCAACTGTTTGGTCCAAACCAGCTTTTTCTTTGGCACAGAATTGGTTCAGTCTAATGTATGTCTATTCATATTGTGTCAGCCCTGAAAGTGGTTTACATCTATTGGAGCAAGGTTGGTGTAGAGACTCTCCTTCCGACCCAGTGTGCCCAATCACCATCTTCATGGGGACTTGCAGACTCTGGTTGCAGAGGTACTTGTAATTTACAAGTCAAGGACGAGAAGTCAACATCTTAGTCCATCTAGCCGGTTGAGAGGTTGAACCCACCACCTCGGCATCGAAAGTTTAAAAATAGCAGTCTGAACCATTTGTATAGCTAACGTGTTGTTTGTCTCAGTGAGTGGTTGGTCAGGCCTTAACCCTACCAGACCTGAGGCCCTAACCCTAACTGTCCCCTATACCTGGGCTCCTGAGCATTAAAGAGAAAAAACCAACATGATATAGAAAAATATTTGTTACACGCAAACAAGTGGTTAGAATAAGATGGAACTTGGAGACACTGTAGAAAATAGGTCTACCTTTCATCTAGCGCCAATATTCTACCTGTGTATGCCAATCAACCCAGCAGGATGAGCCTTGTTTCACACAGAGGTACTTCTTGCAAAGTGAGCACCAGATGTTGCTCTTCACCTTCTTGCATGGATTGTCTTTGTAAGACACTCTGGGATTTTGCTTGTACCTGGAGTGCTTTTCCATGCACACAACACAGATATGATTAGACGATGTCCCAGGGGGAATCTCTGGAAAATGATTGCCAGGGGTCATCCGTTGAGGGCAGGGTTCCTTTTGTGGGTGGCGGTGGGCTGATGTCCTGTATCTACCAATAAGTTGCAGGCACAGTTTCTGAATATATCTGGTGAAATAATCTGGCTTTTTTTTAAACAGCTTGCTGCTTTGAAGCATACAAGATATAAGAATTATAAATGGCCCACATAAAAATTTTTATAAAAAGCTGCCGGGGCCAGCGGTAATGACGACGAGACCGGGTCATTTTTGTCACAACCACTCATATATTTATTATAGTCTTTCGCCAGCTGTGGCATCTGTATTTCTTGCACACTGCCATCTTTATTCTCTTTATTACAACATTTTGGGTTAGATCGTGGTAGTTTGAAATAAATGTGATGGGCTTTCTATCCTGCCAAACTAAACATGTTACACTTTCTTGACATAGATAGCAACTGTCACCCCTTGCAAGGTTTTTTACACTTTTCAGCTTTTCACTTTTTCACGTTAAACCACACAAAGTCAATTCAAACACATGGGGGCAGACATTTGCAATGACTAACCATGAGATCTGACCACGATTGGTTTATTTTTAGTTTGTGACACATGTTTTTCACGTACTAGGCAAAATACCGAAAATTAGGTTCAGCGGTCTAGCATGTCTCCTTTACATATGTGTATGTAGATCCTTGACTTCTAATTCTATTATAGGATAGATACCTTGTGTTAACCAAGGATTCCCCCACAGGTAATGTTGCTGTTGTTGTTGGAAAACTTCAGAAACTGTGCTTTCTCATCAGAGTTGGATGCAAATTTGTTCAGAACATGAACAGTAATTTTCCTGAAAGGCAATAAGCCTGAACAATAATTACTGATGTATTAAATTAGTATTACGATTGATCTTTTGGTGCCATTTATTTATAAATTTGTATCCTTCATTTACTTGAGCGCCTGTTGAACATTCCTGTTTGATATCTACTGCTATCATGAATTGTTTCTTGATGAATACGGTTAGTTGCTGTTTGACACGATCACATATCCGGTCTGTTGGATCTAGCAATCTGTTTAAGTTGAAGTTCCTTTCCATTCATGTATGCAGTTTGTCAGTTTGATTTCACATGTATGTATCTAATGTGAATGATGTTTCATTTTTTTATATTTTTATATATCACATTAACTTATTGCTAACAGTTGTTTTTTCATGTATTCCAGCTATGTTGTTGTAGTCTGGTAACATTTTTAAATATTTTAATCTGTGAACATAATATGCTATTGGAAAATGACAACTACCATCTGTGTTAAATTAATTCTTGAAAATTTAACAGAATAAAGTTGATTACTTATGTAATCAAAACACAAATGTTCTTATGGCTATGGTCACATCCTAGATATGAAGAAACACTAAAGAGAGTACTGGATAACATAACACTGGGGAAAAGAGGAAAATGTAGACTAAGGAAAACATTTATAAAAGAAACATGGTTGGATTGATCAGTCTAGACATACATGGAAATACAAGGCCATAAATAAACACACATGTAATGCTTGGCGCTCATAGAAGTAGATGAAAGAAGTATGACCAGAGGCTGCTTTAGACAACACAACTGAAAGCTATAGCTACCAACCGGGATTCAGACCCATGTCCTCCAAATGATGATAGTCTCTCACTGTAGGAACAAGTGTACTTCGACGTATGCAAACTAGACCAAGTACAGAGTGGCACAAAACAGACAGTTGTGAAATGGAATGATTAGGAAGTTTTCTGACTAAAATTGCATGTAAAATTCCTTTTTAAGTGATTCATCCTTACCATTTGCTGGTGTATAACACTGGATCACATTGTGTTTGCTTCCCTTTTATTATTCAGAAACTCACTGCTTGTTGCTTTATTTGTGCTATCTCTGCCTCTTTAGATAGCATTAGAACCACTTCTTCATTGTAGGGGCATTTACCTCTGTAAAGTCTGAGAACAGCACTATTTCACTTGTGTTTAGAAGTCTTTTGTCTGTTTCTTTCTACCTTGTTTTGCATAATTCCAAAATACTTATCTTATAAATATTTCACTTCAACTACCATTTATGTTGCCTTTCCCAGTTCATATATAGTTCTAACATTGCAGGTGCTAATTCTGGATATTTTCCAACATGACAGGGGGTAAGTCGGTGATCCATACTGCTTACAATTTTCTCTACAATGCGTTGTACTTCTTCTAGGAAAAGTCTCCTTTCATCTTGATTGGTTTGTTTCTTTCCTTGTCTTTAGACTTGTTCATGGTTGGTTTGATTTTATAGCTGTAGTTTTCTACAGGGTGGATTAGCTACTCCCACCCCAAACCTGCTTAGTCACTTCTGATAACATACATTGAACAAAATATACATCTGTTGAACATTATACAGAAAAGGTTATCTTGGCTTTGTCACAATATTATACAGGGGTCTATCTGAAAATACTGGAGAATAAAATATAAGGCTAGAGAAATCTTGGAAAAACTACATCACAAGCATACAAGGTCGTTGGGACACAAACTTATGCTGAACTGAAGAGAATTATTGAGTCTAAGAGACAGTGGAGTGACATGATCAGATGACTTTGTGTCTTTGTATTGACTGACCTAAGGAATTAAACTTCATCAGTACCTGGCTGGTGCATCTGAGTGATCAAGTCATGTGACAACCCTCATTCTTTAGTGCTGTTGACAAACTCATGGGCAGTTGTCTTTACATGCTGTAATTGGAAAACTAACTAGTTTTTTTTATGTTATCTCAGTAAGCTTACCCATTAAATAAATTGTAATATTTCTGTATTCAGTCATAATCCAGTAATGTTTTATCTGTTATCTCAGTAAGCTTACCCATTAAATCAATTCCAGTCTTTCTGTATTCAGTCATAATCCAGTAATGCTGTATCTGTTATCTCAGTAAGCTTACCCATTAAATCAGTTCCAGTCTTTCTGTATTCAGTCATAATCCAGTAATGTTTTATCTGTTATCTCAGTAAGCTTACCCATTAAATCAGTTCCAGTCTTTCTGTATTCAGTCATAATCCAGTAATGCTGTATCTGTTATCTCAGTAAGCTCACCCATTAAATCAGTTCCAGTCTTTCTGTATTCAGTCATAATCCAGTAGTACTGTATCTGTTATCTCAGTAAGCGTGCCCATTAAATCAGTTCCAGTCTTTCTGTATTCAGTCATAATCCAGTAATGTTGTATTTGTTATCTCAGTAAGCTTACCCATTAAATCAGTTCCAGTCTTTCTGTATTCAGTCATAATCCAGTAATGTTGTATTTGTTATCTCAGTAAGCTTACCCATTAAATCAGTTCCAGTCTTTCTGTATTCAGTCATAATCCAGTAGTACTGTATCTGTTATCTCAGTAAGCGTGCCCATTAAATCAGTTCCAGTCTTTCTGTATTCAGTCATAATCCAGTAATGTTGTATTTGTTATCTCAGTAAGCTTACCCATTAAATCAGTTCCAGTCTTTCTGTATTCAGTCATAATCCAGTAATGTTGTATTTGTTATCTCAGTAAGCTTACCCATTAAATCAGTTCCAGTCTTTCTGTATTCAGTCATAATCCAGTAATGTTGTATTTGTTATCTCAGTAAGCTTACCCATTAAATAAATTAGTCTTTCTATATTCAGTCATAATCCTGTAATGCTGTATCTGTTATCTCAGTAATCTTATACATTACATAATTTCCAGTCTTTCTGTATTCAGTCATAATCCAGTAATGTTTTATCTGTTATCTCAGTAAGCTTACCCATTAAATTAGTTCCAGTCTTTCTGTATTCGGTCATAATCCAGTAATGTTCCATCTGTTATCTCAGTAAGCTTACCCATTAAATCAGTTCCAGTCTTTCTGTATTCAGTCAGAATCGCTGCTGCTGCCATCAACCAATTCATGCCAGGCCGTCCTGTCTTGTGAAACTCCCTCCACGTCCTCCACACATTATTCATCACTGTCTTCAATTCTTGTTTTCATGTGCTTTTAGGTTTCCCATTATTTTGTTTGCCTTGTGGGTTGCAAACAAGGGAGTCTAGTTATACTATCTTCAGGTTTATCATTGTGTATCCTATCCAGCGACAGCTTCTTTCCCTAAACTCTTGTTTAGTTCTCTCTGTGAACTCGACATTTGTGATTGTGTCATGCCACTTTAGTTCCACTATTCAGCAGAGGCACTGTAGTTTATTAGTAAATCTATTAGTCATTCTCCTCATTCTTCAGTGCTGTTTACAAATTCATGTGCATATCTTTCTGTGCCATAATGGCCACACACAAAAACCTGTTGAGTTAGTCAAAAACTGACATGCAAGCTCAGAACATTGCTTTACTCGCCCCATCCTTGTCTTCAACAACCAGCAAAGAGCCCCAATATTAAAAGCAGAATATCCATTAATATTATATTTATTATCTCAGTAAGCTTACTCATTATGATGAATTCAAGTGTCTCTAATCCAGCATAGTCGCAGAATGCAGATCTTCTTCACGTCTGTGATGTTTCCTTTGTGCCTTAACCTCTCTGAGAACATGTTCATTTTGCATTTTTACTGCCCATAATATTTATAATATTCTTCAACATACGCTTGCCTGCCAATCCAGTGGTCATGGGTTGGAATATATATACAAGTATATTCTTTATACTTTTTTCTTTTCTTTTTTTTAAAAAAAACTTTACTTGGGCTCCCAGTTCGACCTAGTCTAAAATGAGTACCGGGTCCTGGGAAGTAACGTCGGCCAGGTGTGATTTGTGACCACATTACCCACCAAGTGCTGATTGGTCTATAAAAATACAGGGGTAGCACCCGATGCACAGTTAACATTGAGTAAAAGAGTGCTTTACTTGCTTGCAATAAAACGACATTTATGCGATTTCATTGGATTTTTTTGCCTGCCTATTAACCACATATGATTAATTTTTCATACAATAACATTGTTTCTATGCAATACCTATGAATGATTTTCCTGGATTTTCACAAAATGGACTTGTAGCAAATGAACATTTTACAGTGTGTAAATGCACTTTTTGATCATCTGATTCTGTTCCAGAAATTAGTTTGTTCTTAAGGTCTTGCCCCGTTTGTAAAGGATCACTTTCTCTGCAGGATCAGACTATGCAGTGCATGAAATTTGTGTTTGTTTGTTCTGTGCTGATGAAGGCTTTGGCTTCCATTTTGTTTCTTGTAATCGTGTTCTAGTAAAGCTCACATTCTACTTATTGTTTTGTGGTGATTCATTCATTGCCATAAAATTGCTTAGCACCAGTGAGGATTAAAGTTTGTGTATGTCAGAATTGCATGTACTAAGGAAAGTAAAGAACCCCTTTACTTACCTTAAGGTGCGGTGAGCATATGCATATCATTCAGCACTCGTAGGAGGGGAGATTTGATCAGAACCATGCTGGCCATCTTTACTTCCCAACTCCGTTCCTGGCATCCATTTCAGGACGGGTCATCCTGGGAGCTTAGGTCAGTTTTAACATCTGGAACCCACCCCAATGTAGGTCAAACCCCTGAGCCCCGAGATAGCAGGTGAGTGTCTAGCCACTACACTACCACGGCTCACACACATACTAGAGGCATTCTGTTGTGGATAGATGGTAATCCCATGACAGATTGGAGTGTAGGAGTGTGACACATTAGGCCTTCTACTTATTCTAGTCCATGACGTAATGAGATTGGGTGGTCAGTTTCCTTCCTCACAACTCTCTGGTATTCATTTTATGAAGGTGGGTTGACCCCTGAACCATACTTGTTCATATAGGCTGCTGTCCAAGAAGCATTTCCAAGTTAGAAATCAGTGGGGGGAACTGTTGAGGCCACTAAGACAATTACATATTCCAAGTTAGGAGAGCTAGTCACAAACATGTGCAGCATTTGTGATTCTGGTATACACACATCTGGATTCTCGCTGGTGCTGTGGAGTCTGTGATCTACGGGTGGAGACTAGAGCACTTATGGAGATACCTGTGTTCAGTTAAAGTGTCCCTTTACAAACCAAACCCATACTGGTAGGGACAAGAATCCTGCCACTGTTTTGGGTTTGACCCCGGACAGCTGACTTGGAAAGCAAACACACCAACCACTGTGCTGTTGTGACTTGTGTAGGTTTTCTCATTTTGACATTTAACCTGGGCAGCAATTTGTTTCATTTCCAACCACTGAATGATTTTTAACATACACAATGTGCATACTGTCCCTCTTTCTTTGTCCATCCTTATCTAAGTAGGCTAGGCATCTGATGTACTAGGCTAGGCATCTGATGTACTAGGCTAGGCATCTGATGTACTAGGCTTGCATCAGAGTGGAGAGTATTCCCCTCAGGTTCCTTTTTGGTTAAAATCCATGTTGTGATTTGTACTCGCAAATACTATACAAAACATGCGTGTCTTATAACAGTTAATTAGTAGATTGCTGGTGTCTGCTAGTAGAATTACTCTACACTTTGTGAGATGTGTTTGTAACTATCAACAGCTTGTATATCTCCTCTACCCTTTGTGAGAAGTGATTGTATCTGCCTACAGCTTGTATGTCTCATCCTCTACACTTTGTGAGAAGTGTTTGTATCAACCTACAGTTCATATATCTCCTCTACACTTTGTGAGAAGTGTTTGTATCAACCTACAGTTTGTATATCTCCTTTACAATTTGTGAGAAGTGTTTGTATCAGCCTGCAGTTCGTATATCTCCTCTACACTCTTGTGAGAAGTGTTTGTATCAGCCTGCAGTTCGTATACCTCCTCTACACTTTGTGAGAAGTATTTGTCTCAGCCGTATAGGATACATACATACATCCATCACCTGTCCACTGATTGGATAAGTGAGTGTAGATGTATCAATAACATTGAATTTTATGTATCATGTGAGAGCAGTAGCAACTATTGTGTAGCCTGTAAATAGTAACAGAAAATGTAGACTGTAATTTATGAAATTTTTTACTTTTATAGTGTTAATAAATGATCACTACAATGCATTGTTTTTGGTGCTAATTAAATAAATGAGAAGAGAGTAGCCAGAATGTCTGCCTCACAAATTGTTGGAAGTGTGGTCATTCCTTGGTGAGTTTTCATTTCCTTTTTCTTCAGCCTTTTACCCCCAGTGGAGCATAGGCTCTCAATAAATCCATGCCTGGCCCTGCTGTCAAAGACCTTATTCTAGCTGCAAGAAGTGCCATGTCACAGTGACAAACATTGGTGGTGAAGATGAGCTCGTATCAGCAGAAGATGGCTGATATAAATGTAATGTGATAATATACTACAATGCACAGCAGTAACAGATAATTTATTCACAAATGATCACTCTGTGGAGGTCTTTGCACTAACTTGCTATCCCTCAGGTAATGGGTTTCTCTTCCATTCACACTGGGTTTTTTTTCTGGCAGGCACAAAGCAAGGTCCACACAGTTATGCTCTTACTTTCTGCTCATCATCATCAAGTGCCCTGCCAGCTGGCGTAGCCGTTCATGGCTCTCCACAGATCTCGGTCTTTGGTGTTCTGGACCGTTTTACTCATAGTTTAGTAATTTTCACGCAGTCTATAAGACGGCTGTCCCACGCAGCCCTCACAAACAGTTACATCAGTTAGTATCTCTGAAGTCAGAGTGGGTTTGCCAGATGGCGAGAGACACTGGTAATAAGGAAAGCTAATTCACAAGCAAAATTCAGTCCAGTGCACTAGAAGATTTTTAAAACCGGACTTCTTGTGCAGACTTACCTTAAAAACAGTGAAAGAGAAGAATTAAAGCTTGTGTGTGTGAGGGAGGGAGTTGCCATAGTACAGTAGATAGGACACAGCCCTGTCAGCCCGGTGATCATGTGTTCAAATCCCCTTGAGCCAAGGATTTTTTTTAAAACACGCCTGGATTCATATGTCAATCCAGCCTAAAATAGGTTCCAGGAAATGTTCTGAGCAGTAAAGTTGCCTGATGTGGTATTTACCACGTCACCCATTAAGTGCTGATTGGTCTATACAATTACTGGACTAGCACCATACACTCATTAAGCCTGATGGTGTGGAAAAGAGATATATACATACTTTTTTTTAACAGTACCTGTGGGTATGGTATTGGTTATGCACTTGCTAACAGTGCATTCTGGCCAAACCCCTCTTTGAAAATGGGACTACTTTATTCTTCCATATTCCAAGATAGTGAAGGACAATAAAACTCGTCACAGAAATGCTGATTCATATCACCTAAGAAATGTAGCTGTTGTTGGATGATCACAGGAAGAAGGCTGTACACAATTTTATGTGGTTCAAACAGACTTACAATTTAACTCCATCTGTGTATATATTGGAGACATACAAAGAATTAGCTCTATGTCCCCAGCAACACACCATGTGTGACTGTACTTCTTATATTTGACCAGCGAACACTAAAGACAACATATTTGTCCTTAACAAGGTGTGTAGATGTGGCACTGTGAAAGTAATACACCAACAATTTTGTTGTTGTCATTATTTTCCCCTCTGGGGAGCTGCAGGTATATTCTGGGACCGAATAAGTTAAAGAGAGTGGTATGCATTTCAGCAATGGCTGCAGTCAAATATGAGTCAATAAGTAAGTCACAAATGGCTGTAGAAAAATAACAATATTATAATAACTTGAAACCAGTTTATTTTTATACATACATTGTCCCTTCATTTATCAACATAATTTCCACCAACATTGATTCACTTATCCCATCATTTTATCATTCCTCCCAAACCAGCTGCATAGAACTGCATGCTCTATTTTACAAACCACGTTTTCACTTCACAAATAAGGTGGGAAGTTCTGGAACATCCACCTTACAGCCCCGACTTAGCCCCTAGTGATCTCCACCTTTTTGGTCCACTGAAAACCCACCTTGGCAGGAGACATTTCGCGAATGACGCCGAAGTTGAATGTGAAGTGAAAACGTGGGTTAGAAAACAGAGCACGCAGTTCTATGCAGCCAGTTTGGTAGGACTGATAAAACGATGGGATAAGTGCATCAATGTTGGTGGCAATTATGTTGAGATATAAAAAGACAATGTATGTAATAAAAATACATTGGTTTCAAGTTATCATATTTAGTTATTTCTCTACAGCCATTTGTGACTTACTTATTGACTTCCCCTTGTATTTCAAAGATCTTGAGTTATACTACAATAATTATTACCAAATACTTAAATTCTCTTAGGTTATATTACAGTGACTTTTATCAAATAATTAAATTCTCTTGGGTTATATTACAGTGACTTTTATCAAATAATTAAATTCTCTTGGGTTATATTACAGTGACTTTTATCAAATAATTAAATTCTCTTGGGTTATATTAGTGACTTTTATCAAATACTTAAATTCTCTTGGGTTATATTACAGTGACTTTTATCAAATAATTAAATTCTCTTGGGTTATATTACAGTGACTTTTATCAAATAATTAAATTCTCTTGAGTTATATTACAGTGACTTTTATCAAATAATTAAATTCTCTTGCATTATACTACAGTGACTGACTACACCCAAATACTTCAGTTCTCTTCCTTTACACTGCAATGCCAACACTCAAATACTTCTCTTGATTTATACCAAATGACTTGATACATTGAATCAAACTAAAGCATTATCATACATGGTTTATTCAAGCAAAATTAAGCAAATCATCATACTTGATTAATTCAATCGAACTTAAGCAAATCATCATTCTTTAACAATGACCACACCCAAACGATGGCAGCCATAGTTGCACAGTGGCTAGCATACTTGCCTGCCAGCCTCAGTGGTCTTGGTTTGAATCTGCAACCAGGTAGATTTTTTTTTATGGGCCTGAGCTCCCAGGTCAACCCAGTCTAAAATGGAAGAGGAGAGGAGGAAACTGAATCTACCCTAGAGTTCAGTTAGTCCCAATGGCGTTTCAGGACGCTGCAGTCAACCCCATCATTTTTGGTTGTTTGTGATCTCTTGGCAAGTTTACGTTCAGTAGTTTGCCATTGCTTTCTGAACGACCGGGACTCATATCATTGTATGAAAAATGGTGGAAGGTGATCTGCTTTCAAATCGTCTGCAGCTGTGTTTTGAACGCAGTATGTGGGATTGTGAATTAGTTTAATAACTTCTTCGCCAAAGTGCCGGCCAGAGTTGTACTGGCCGGAAAAAATCATCCTGCTCTACTGGGATTTAATCTGGACCACTGTTTTGGCAAGCAAGTGCACCAATCACCATGGCTCCAGACAATAGATAGATATGTTTAAATATGGCAATCACTTGTGCACACTCAATACCTGCTCAATTACACACACATTTAACAGCTAAAATAAGACAAATTGCATTAAAGTTGAGAAAATGAATTTAAAAAAACAATAACTACTCAGCTCCAAGGAAACCATTTTGGACACAGATTAACAGTCATCACTGCCAAACTATGATAAATTGTTCTTTTTATTTGTATTTCAACATTGCATCTTATGCTGTAATATTGTAATGTAAAGGTGCTTGACACTTGGGCTATCACTAACTATTTTAGTAACATTTTCTAAGTTGCTTTTTAATTATGCAACCTGCATAGTTAGATAACTCTTGAAAAAAAAAATACAACGGTACCTTATTTAAGTCTGTAGGTCAATTCTAAGCCGAAATACTAATGTTTGTCAGTTTATCATTTAGTATGAACATAGAGGAAAATACTATTTGACCACTTTGACAAAGTGTGACCTACACACTCAAATCACTGTTGTTAACACATACACTAAAGGGAGATAAAAACTGCTGTTTCCTAAGGGGAAGATAACTACTGCCAATTTATATATATATATATATATATATATATACACACACACACACACATACTGACAACGTCATGCTGTGATGGCATTAATCTGCATGCTGTCTGTCAGCGCGAGGCCGTGAGCGTAGATCTATTTTGACCAGAGAAGTCTCAGACCGTGTAGCGTGATGAAAAATTACACATAAATACTACAATGGATGCTGAATGCAAATATGCATTCACTGGCATTCAAATCGCTGTGAATATTCCATAACAATATTAAATAGGGCTGAAGTATGACAAGGAAACAGCTATTTCCTGCCATTGAAATATCACATTACAGCATGCGATCTTCATCATTTTAGTTTGGGATGTTCCCTCCGACTTTAATAGTAAAAACATTACACAATATATGTAAAAGTGGATGCTAAATTGAATAGTACATACTAGAATAACCAAAGACGTCTACATAAAATGTGATTTGTGGGTCTACTTACGTCTTAGAAAGACAGTCTGTATCTCCGGGATGAAAACGAATATCAGATGCACGAGAAGTACAGAACGTAAAGCACAGAGGAAAAAACGTCAAGTAATCGGTTCTCATTTAAACGTGATCTTGAAATAATCTGGAAATTTAACATCATGAGTATGCCGAATCTCCTCAGATCGGAGACGTGAAAAACATGTCGCCGAATATAACAGAGAATATATTCCGTTTTAATTTGGTGATCGTGAATCGTAGTGGCTAGCTATCATACTTAGCCCAAAGCTATGTTACAATACATGAGAATGAATGAACAAACGTTATTTTACATGAGAATCAATGAACAAGTATTATCTTACATGAGAATGTTCACCAGCTATTGTTGTGCTCAATATAAACTGTTACATTTATCTGGCTTTGATGGAAGTAACAACCTCCTGACTTCAGCAAGAGCTAGACACTCAAGGAGGTGACATTTGACAGTATCATAATAATCTGTTCTAAACATTCTCTAAAGTGAAAGTGAATTATCCTTTCCCATACCTTGAGGAGAAAATACTTGGTAAATGGTGCTAGCTTCACTTGATGGGTGAAGTGCTCACATCACACATGTCACCTTTACTTCCCAGAACATTTCCTAGCATCTATTTAGTCTGGGTCGACCTGCGAGCTTTGGTCAATTTAAAGATTCACCATAGTTGGGATTTGAACATATATACACTTGGCCAGCAGGCAAGCATGCTAGCCACTACACTATCACAGCTCTCTCAGCTTAGCTTTTTAATTTGCAAGTGCTTTGCAGGACATGGTGCTCAACCCCAGGTTGATTTTCTAGTAAATTTTACAGACCTAAAAATTCTGCAACAGATTTACAACATTTTGACTGTACAATAAATTATTACGCAATTATCTCTAATGTAAGCTCTTACGCGGCTGGCCGAGTGGCTAGAATGCCGGGCTCTCATTTGGGAGAACCGGGTTCAAATCCTTGGTAAGGTGTGGAGTTTTTTTTGTCCGGGGCAAAAGAAAACTCTAACCTGCACAGTTCGTGGCGACTGCACTAGCCATGCGACCTTAATTCCTCAGGCTCAAGACCCCCTGTCCTACACCGCAAGATACTATAGGCAGTAAATGACAGATAGTAAGCTCTTATGTGAGTGTTCTGTGGTGGAAATTTGTTCAAGTGCAGGTTAAGAGGTTTGTTCTGTGTTAGAAGTCAAACATATTGTGTTCTGATCCTGTCTTTGGGGTCAGAACCAGATATATATTTGTGCTACCTTCTCAGTGGAAGCCGCAAGGGTATAATGGCAAGATGCTTGCATGCCAGCCTGGTGGTCATGGGTTGAATGGGTCATGGGTGGTCAAGGCAGATTTTTTAAGTGACCTGGGCTCCCAGCTTTTAATTGGTAGCAGGAAATATTGGAAGTTTTCAGAGCAACTCCATCAGTAAGCTAAGGAAGATCGAGAAGGACTGGACCAGAAAGCAAAGGCTTGAATTTTTGACAAGGTCAAGACTGACTAACATCCGTTCATTTTTGTGCCAGGACACGCGGATATAAAAGGAAATGAATGAGCAGATAAACTTGCCAGCTTGACTGCTGTGGGAAGCGGGCAAGCAATGGACCAGGCAGACATCTTGAATGCCCTCATGGAGGCAAGATGAGTACATGACTCGAGGGATGGGTGTCTTGTGCAACTCTGACCAGGCTGCAAGAACATCGAGTCAAACGGGGTTAAGCTAGACAAGACTACCATGCAGGAAGCCAAAGAGGAATAGTCAACCATCACAGAACTAGTGTTGTCAGTAGCTGTATGCGGAAGGAGACTGAAGAGAGGATCTGAGCACTAGTGTACTAATAGTTTGATATGCAATGAGGATGATCTGTTGACTAACTTTTGTTTTTGTCTTGATCACCTCACTCACCAGTTTGCTTGCTTTGTCTTCACTGTATCAGGTAAGTTTAAATGACCAGGAATTCACTGGAAGATTTTCCTAATCTTGTAATAGTGTAAAAGGGTCCATTACTTTTTTACTTTACTAAGAACATAAGTCCTAAAAATGAGTAAAACTGAGTACTAACAATTCATTGAACGGAAAAGAGAACAAACAAATCTCTTCAACAAGAACTCAATCTTGAAGAGGATGCATTATTAACACAAATAAAATTGAGGAAAATTTAATATTTTAGCCACATAAAAAGACATGAATATCTTAAAAGATAACTATGGGAGGAGGCGTACCAGGGAAGAGCAGAAGAGAAAGATTACTTCTTAGAAGGATTTGAGAAGTGATGCGTAATTTACACAAAACAAGAGGCCTAAAAATCTGGCTTATATATACAGGCATCAAAATACTGTTACGAGAAAGTTTTCCATAAAACAGACCAGTGGTGATGATGATGTAATATGTGGCTATCTGGTGGTTAAATTAAACTCCAATAACACAATCTGTCTTTACACTCTACAGAGTCGAGTGCAGAGTTTCCATTTTTTTGTAAATATCTTCACACTTGCTTTTGTTGGCAGTTTCAAACTCCAGGAATGGTGCCCGACCCATTTTACCAGCCACTAGCTTTTCAGTTGCCGTGATTGCCATGGTAATGTGCTCTTTATACTGGACGTCTAAACGCTGCAGTTCTGCAACCTGTGAGATAAAAGATTACACTTCATTAAACAGCTTTTTAATTAAACAAGGAATCCTAACATTTGTAACTATTACTGCTGAAATACGCATACATATAATAACTTATATGTGGTCCATGCAGTGTTTTTACAGGTTTCCTGTTCTGTGCTAAGTAAATTACGTTTAAAGAATTATACAGCTGAGGGGGGAAATGTACAGGAAAACAAAATAGAAGAGATTTTTGTTAAAACATTATCATTTTACATGTTGAGATGGCCCAAGAGGTGAAGGAGGCGAAACAAGAACATGAATTTTAGATGAGGGAGGAGTTAAAAAAGCTCAATCACCAAAATGGAATAGGGTGCACACCCGGGAAGGCTAACTCAATCAAAAAAAGCCTGAAGAAATTGTATGTGTCAGCTGAAAAGTGAAAATATCACAGCTTTGCTGTAAAAACAGGCACAGTGCATTTATGTCTAAATCAAACATTTCAGATGTACGAAGAAGAATAAGGTGCACAGTTAAATTGAGTTGAGTCAAGAACCGACATCGCTGCACTCAGGACATTCCCATACGTGCTCCGTCCCCTCGTTCAATAAGGTGCACAGAAAAGCAATAAGGACGTGATTTTATTTTTTTTAAAAGAGAGAGAGAAAACATCCTTCAGTTTTACATACTGCTATTTCCTATTTCTTTGAACATGCCAATTAAATCAACTCTGTAATTCATCATCTTCCACTTCTGCCGTCAAGCGTCGTGGGGAGGAATAATTGGTGTTGCAGCGCCCGGTGGACGGCACTGGATAGTGTCATTGCGTGTGGTTGTACAATGTCTCTGATGTCATCAATCCATTTTCTTCTTGGGCGTCCTCTTGGTCTCGTCGCAGATGATCTTTGATGTAAGGCCAGTGATGGTAGTTGCTGGTGTTGCATTCTAACAACATGGCCAAACCACCTGATCTTCTGTCTTTCAATAAATGTGGCACAAGGTGTTGATCCCACAGTCTGTCCGATAATAGCATTTCTTACTCGGTCTCGATTGTTAAGTTGGCAGCTCTCCTCAGGCATCTCATTTCACAGGTGTTGATTTTGCGAAGGTGTAATTTAGATAAAGTCCAGGTTTGAGATTTGTAGCATAGGGTTTGTGTGAATATGCTGTTTACTATCCGTCGTTTTGCGGACATGGGTATATTTGGATGTTTCAGTAAGGGTGATAGTTGATATGTAAGTGCACTAGCTATTCAGGAACTCTGTAATTAAATAAGCATTTTACATGCCTCTGAGGTGTATGGGTATATGCAGCCTCATATTATTATAGACCAATCAACATCACACTGGCCGCCTTCACTTCCCAGGATATTTCCTGGTACCCATTTAGGCTGGGTCAACATGGCTACCCAGGTCCATTTTAATCATTCTTGATGTTGACCCCTCAAGGGTCAACTGGTCTATAAAACGGGGCTAGTGCCTTGTGCCCAATATGCCTTCAGACTTTATAACGTCCTTTACCTTTTACTGTATGTGAAAGTCTAATACTGTTTACCTTTTTGGTAGTTTCTGCCATGTGATTTACATGAGATGTTTATTTGAACAAATAAATTAAAAGAAGAATTTTAACAACAAACTTTCAATTCAAAATAAGAACTGATTAACTGGGTCCACCTTCATTTAACTATAAACTATCCATAAGTACTTCAACCCCTTGTTTAACCCCATCTCTGTGCAAAAACTTCATGACAACAGCAAGGATCCTGAAATGTCTTTACCAAAATCACATATGCCATCTAGATTCACACATGCTATAAACAAGACCTCATCATCACGTATTTCAGCCCTTTAGCTGGTTCAGAAGCTTCCAGATCATACCATTCCACAGTTGTCTGCCTTGTGTTGCTCTCTTTGATTCCACATAAATCTATATCCAAAATCCTGCGCATGTCTGTTTTAGAAATGTTGCCCTTTCTGTTTTTTATAGTACTTTGTCTTTCCTGCATCCCTTTGGTGTTTCTTCATATCTTAATGTGCGACCAAGCCATAAGAATAAAACAAGGGATAATGTTATACAGCATTTCATTTGTTAAATTATCTTACCAACAATAATCTGTACCGAATAAAATAAAAGCTTGTGTGTTACCAAGGCCTATCACAGAAGCAAAGAATAACAACACTAACTGATCATGAATGTTATAAGGGACTAAAAAGGGTTGGTGTCAAACTAGCTACCTCATCCCATAGAAAATGTTTGCAAAATCCAATGAATCATGAACAAGACTACAAAAGATTTGGCTTTAGTTGGCTGAGGGCAGATAAAGAGAAGAAGAAGAAGAAGAAGGAGAAGAAGAAGAAGAAGAAGAAGAAGAAGAGAAAGACATAGAAGAAGGAGAAGCATGAGGAGAAGAGGAAAATAATTAAAAAATTATGGTACCTTCTCAGCAGCATCTGATCCTTCAGTTTTAAGCTGAGCTTGCAAGTTCTGAATCTGCTGGGTCAACTGCTTGTAGTCAGCATCAATCTTCTTGCGGCTGGCGATGAAGGCAGCCATGTCCTTGCTGGACTTATACTTGTTGACTGCATCATCATAGCTCTGATACAAGGCACTGCGGCGGTCGTGAGCACTCTGCACTTCATCAACCAAAGATGAGACTCTCATGCGACTTTCTTTTGCCTCGTCCTGCCAAAAGATTAGGGAATCATGAATATATGGCCAGTTTGTTGAAAGACTGAGTTTGATGCAACAGGTTAACTGAGTCCTGAAAAGGGTAGTGAAGCTGGAGTAAGGACTTTCCTCTCAGCCCTGTAGCACCTCTATGGGCATTTGTTATTTACAGCTCTCCTTCCCCTCTCCTAGAACAGAAACTAGCAGGGCATGCAAGATCAGCACTTGAGCTTCACATCTGCTGTGTACATGTATAAGTATGGATTAAAGAATAAACATCTTTCCATTCAGAACATTCCCACATGTGCTACATTCCCACATGTGCTACATTCCCATATGTGCTACATTCCCATATGTGCTACATTCCCACATGCATTTCATTCCCACATGTGCTACATTCCCATATGTGCTACATTCCCACATGCATTTCATTCCCACATGTGATACATTCCCACATGTGATACATTCCCACATGTGCTACATTCCCAGATGTGCTACATTCCCAGATGTGCTACATTCCCACATGTACTACATTTCCCACATGTGCTACATTCCCACACGTGTTTCATTCCCACATGTGCTGTGTTCCCTTCTTCAGTAGACAACGGATGAGTTTCCAGGGGGATGGTATTAGTGGCAGCTGGCTTAAATTTCAGCCTGTATGTTCCCCTTTGCATTAAGTGCCATCCAGATCTCCTGCTCCCTCTTCACTAAATCAGCTCTTTAGATGCAGATCCTCTGTTTTGCTGCACTTTCAATCAGTCCCAGAGAGCCTACAGCACATCAGCCTTGTCAGAGAGTAGCTCGCCATGGAAATAACAGCAGCCAGTGTATCAGACTGTTCATTTCCTAACACAATTGCTGAGGGATTTTCAATATATAAAATGTGCATACAGTAGCAGACCTTCTATATTTCACCCTTATCTGGGAATTCCAGACATACAATTATACTGCTCAGGAGATCGGACAGTATGTCATTAAAAACATTAGATCTTAAAAAAATATTTTCATCATAGATATTGTGAATGCAGGGACTGAACCTGGTACCTTTTGAATTGTAGGTTGATGCCGCTCTTCTAAGTTGCTTAAAAGGCACACTTATTTAAGCCCTGACTATTTTCTCACTGCGTTTCAACACTAACTTCCACGGTACAACTTTGGACATATCATGATGTCAATTTACTGACTGAATTCAAGGAATTTATTGATCAAACTCTGAAATGATCTATTAATGCTCCAATCTCTTTCTTCAAGTTACATTAGGAGAGGGCCAGCTCAGACCACAAACTCTATAGAGGATGGCACTATCTCAGCTTCCTTCCAGGAAGCCAGCACAAAAGCATTTTATGAGCAATGTCGAGGTTAAACAGTAGTAAGAACCAATGGTACCACACCAGCAAACAAGCTCAAGTCACAGTGTTGAGAACATGTATCTCTTCTGTGGGAACATATGTGTGTGAGTCCTGGAACATATGTGTGTGAGAGTCATGCACCATTTCGCGATCATAGAAGAAGAAAACCTGGGCTTTTGAGTCTAAATGTTACAGAAAGGTTCTTAGAATATTGTGAACCAAGCAGGATAACATACTGAAAATAGCTCTTGGAAACTAAAATGTTACAGAAAGGTTCTGAGAATACTGTGAACCAAGCAGGATAAAATACTGAAATAGCTTCTTGGAAACTAAAATGTTACAGAAAGGATCTGAGAATACAGGCAGGCCCCGGTTAACGTCGGGGTTACGTTCTTGGAAAACGCTACGTTAAGTGAAACGACGTATAGCGAACCACTATTTCCCATAGAATTAAATTAAATACAGTGTATTGTGTACCACAGTAATGTTTATTTTGATGACTGTTGATGTTTACTGGCTAAATAGAGGTGGCTGGCTCCCTGGTCTAGAGATTACAAGACTTTCTCCGTAATCTTGTATACTCTCGTAAGTAATGTGGTATTGCGCGAGAATCGGTATCAGTTCTCTCCACGTTGGTAACTTACGGAGTATGTGAGCCGGTCGCTCAGAAAGCAAAGGCAAACTACTGAGTGTAATCTTGCCAAGAAATCAACAATCAGCTGAAAGATGCTGATATTGACAGCGATGTCCTGTAAAGGATTTGCGGGGGAAAAAAAATAGAGGTGGGTTGGAGGGCAAGTGATAGAGTTATTGGTACGTAGAGGCAATAAATTCTGCCTCTTCATCTGAGGATGAAAATGTAATCTCTTCCTGCCTCTTCTCTTCTTCTTCTTCAGCGTTCTGAGCCATTGGAGGTTCTTTGCTGCAGATACAATCCGTCTCCATTCGTCTCTCTGGTGGACCTTCTCTTGCCAGTCGTTGATTCCAAGTGCTTGTAAGTCTGTATATATATATTATCTCTCCACCGTCTTCTTGGTCTACCATTCTTTCTATATGCCTCAGCCATTGTAGTCTATTAGCCTTCATGATACCAGTGATTAGCGGGGACTTAAACAGATCTTCTCTGCTTGAACAAAAATCTGTCCAACGTCTGCTGCACAACCTGTTTCCTTTTCTCTATATAAAGCTCCCAGTAACAGTTGATGGCGCTTGTTACTGCTCTCAACACTTTGGAGCTCCGTTCTCTGTTCAGGTAATCCTCATTTATTATGTCCATTGCCACATCAATCAATTGAAAGAATTGTGACAAACGTTCAGCTGTCAACATTTGAGGTGTCGGGGTTGCAATAGGGTGCTCCTCTTCCTGCTGAGCTCTCTGCACATCAAGTTGCATTAGGTCCTCTTTAGACAAATCTTCTACATGTGATGAAAGCAACTCGTCGAATAGCATGAACGTCGTCAAATTCACAAAAGTTGTGCACACATTTTGACCACAGTTTTTGCCACACAGCATTCATGCATGCTGACGTTACCTCACTCCATGAATCTGCAATGTTGTAAATGGCCTTGAGGATGTTGTAATCTCGCCAGAATCCTTTAATGGTAGGCTTACCTTTACCGTCCGTAGCCTTGATGAGCTGTGAGAAGGTGCGATGCAAATAATAACTTCTGAAAGTTGCAATTACACCTTGATCCATTGGCTGGATCAATGAAGTTGTGTTTGGTGGCATGAATACGAGCTTGACGTTCTCGGACAAGTCGTCCAGATTGACTGGATGACCAGGGGAATTCCAATATCATAAATGCTAGGTTTTCTCAATTCTCTAGCACAGTATTCCCTTAGAGCAGGAATAGCATAAACAGTTACCCATTCCCTGAATAACGTTCCTGTTATCCAAGCCTTTTTGTTGGCATGCCATGTAACGCGCAACACAGGTGGCGGAACGTAGCGACGTAAAGTGAAGTTATGTCACATTGTGACGACAACATTATAGCGAAATGACGTAAACTGAAGCGACGTATAGCGGAGCCTACCTGTATTGTGAACCAAGCAGGATAACATACTTAAAATAGTTCCTTGGAAACTAAAATGGGTTTAAAGGTGAAAGAATTGACTTCTTTGCACCGGGTTTCAACCCATATAGCTAGGTCTCTTTCCACAGAGTGAGCTGCAGAACATCATACAAAGTATGAACTCGCAGCTCCAGTGATGACACCCAGGAGTCTCCAAGAAAATTGCATTTGTGAACCAAATTACAAAGTCCAGAAACGAACCCATGACCTTCATAGCAAGAGGCAGGTGTCTTAATCACGTTGCCACAGAGACCCCCATGGAGATGAAGCTGAAATGCTCATCATACTGAAGGCCACCGTGGTTTAGAGAGATCAGTGATGGAAGGCATGGTTCCCAGAAGAAGAGGCATGAGTCAACCAGCATGAACACAGGACATTGAAGACATCCTGAGCATGAGGGTACACGAGGCAGGAGAAATAACAAGAGACGCTGAACAGCTGTGATGAGAGAAATGTCCGCCAAGGACCTGCAACAAGATGGAAGGATTGTTTCTGCAACAATTTATTTTCAATAATTTCCAATGAAGACACCATCAGCCCATCATACAATATGCAATATATCTGTGACTACTCTTATAGAAGCATTAACTGATTGAGTGCCATGGGATGATTAATCGTCTTAAGTGACTTCCCATATCTGCCATGAGCTTATATACTGTAGTTTTCCCTCTGTAACTGCCTTTAATTTGATATATAATCACTCCGGCTGCTGTGGAGGCTGAAGTACAAGCGTTGATTTTCGAGAATTCGCTAGACAGTGACGCGGTCATCTACACAGATGGGTCGGTCGTCCGACATGTGAGAAGCTCATGGGCCTTTACAGCTCGGGCCGGAGGGAGAATTGTGAAGGAGGACTCTGGTGCTTTCACTGAAACCACAAGTAGCCTGACCATGGAAGTTATGGCAGTAAGTAAAGCAATAACATGGCTCGAGACACAGACATTCACTAGGGCTTGTTTCCTTAGCGACCAAATGAACATGATCAAGAGGATAGAGGAGGGGTCGATCCGAAGAGAATGGTTGCTGCCTCTGGAGCGGTCTCGGCTGGCAAAGATTAGTTTCATCTTCGTGCCAGGTCATGCGGGAGTACAAGGAAATGAGCGGGCTGACAAGCTCGCAGGATGAGGCTACTGTGGAGGGCGGACGCGCCATGGACCAGGCTGACATTCTGAATGCTCTACGAGAAGTGAGACTTTTGCAAGAACCAAGTGATGACTGTGAATCTACAACAATGGCCAGACTGCGAGAGCAGCAAATTAAAAGAGGGGTGGCCAAACAAGAACACTACGCAGGAAGCCAAAGAAGATTGATAAACCAACACAGAACTGGCGCGTTAGCCGCTACACGCTGCGGGATTTGCTGAGGAGGGGATCCGAGCACTTATGGACTGAATGGTCCGATGTGCAACGAGGATGATCTGTCGACTAACTAACTAACTAACTAACAACATGTCTGCTACAATATTAACAACTTTTGACAAACTGTGACATGCCCCTACTTCCCATTTTCCGCCATCCATTTTTGTTTGGTCGAAATCTACTTTTTGTTTGGTACTGAATCTGTTAAATAAGCATATTCTCAAAGATCAATAACCTCTCGTAAACATACTTCAATGAAACAATCAAATGTCACCTTTGTGATTGAAAAGTCCAGTCTGACATAGATGATAACCACCAGGAAGAGCAGATAGAATGTACCGACAATCATCAGGGGCTCCTGCAGCAGCCGCCATCTTTGGAATGTGTAGTGCAACTGTTAATATAAGTAAAGTAAGCAAAGGACTATTTCACACGCCTTCAAGTGTGCTGGGTTTATGGTCGTCGCATATTTGTATAGACCAAATGCCTGTAATCTTCATCTTGACATTATAGTGTTGTGTTACATATAAACATATGATGTTTTGAGGAAATGTCTATAATCTTCATCTTGAAGATATCAATGTTGACTTACATACAAACATATGATGTGTTAATGAAATGTCTGTAATCTCCATCTTGAATACTGTATATCAGGGTTGACTTACATATAAACATATGACGTTTTAATGAAAATGCTGTAATCTTCATTTTGAAGACATCATAGCATTGCGTTACATATAAACATACGTTTTGATGACAAACATATAATCTTCATCTTCAAGACATGGAGCTGAGTTATACATACACATACGATGCTTTGATGAAATATCTATCATCTTCTTTATGAAAACATCATTGTATTGAGTTATATTGATACAAACTGATGTTCTGATGTAATACCTGTATCTTCATCTTCAAGACATCATTGATTTGAGTTATATTTATACAAATTAAATTTTGATGGAATGTCTATAATCTTCATCTTGAAGACAGATATCATAGCACTGAAATATATATATATATATATATATATATATATATATAATATATATATATATATATATATATATAATATATATATATATAATATTATATATATATATATATATATATATATATATATATAATGTAACTCAACAACTGTGAAGCTATGTGCTTTATTCTTAGCCTGATGAAGACAAAATTGAATGAGAATAACAAAGACTCAAACAATAGATTGCACAATTTATTGCCTGCCATATTTCTCTGCATCTCGTCGGGTACATACTGCAGAAATTACACAACATAAAGTAATCAGAAAAAAGGGAATCACACTGAAATGCCCTACACGTAACATTTAGCTGCCATTTACTGTGTCTGAATAGGTCAGACTGATTGATCTAACAATCAACAACACAGTATTCCTGCGAACCAACAGATGCCCCGTCTCCCACGGCTAATGTTGTAAGGTGCAGATATTGAGTGCTCTGGTAACACACTAGATTCATCCTCTCAAACATCCCTCATTGCCAGACGCAATTTGATTCCAAATTCATCTATCCTTAAATACCTTGTTTCATCTGTCATCATACCTTCAACTAACAGTTGTTCAGAGACAGTCTTCGGAATGTCTAGCGTGAGACTGGATACTTCACCCTATAGACAACTTTAGCTGCAAAATCCTACCAACGATAAAATAGCATGGTGCGAGTTGGTTGCAGGCCTATACTACATTGGGAGATCAAATACTGAAGGAGAAGAATCAATACCAGTGCCATGGTTTGGTTTATAGGATTACAGATCATGGCATTGTTCAGGAAAAAGTGTGGTCTGTATGAAGAGACTGTGCAAAGTGACCCGACACGAGCGTTGGTCACAAGAGCGTGAAAAGTGCTTGGGATGTTTTGTGAAAGGACAAAACATCACTTTCAAGATCAGTTGGGCTTGAGCCACGGTCAAATGTGGACCTGGTTCCTGGTTCAAGTAGCACGGCCAAACACTGTGCCGCTACTAGTTTAGTAGAATGTTGTTGTATAAGAGTTGAATAGTTTCGTCGAACAATTGAAATTGAATACATGAATGTATTACCGTATGTGTAATTAGCATAGTAGACTGTGAAACTACGATTCGAGTTGAGTTGCCAAGCTCTGCGTTGTACTTATGTACAGTTTGAGTTTGTTTAGAAGTAAAGAGTAACAGTTGCATATGATCAAGTGCAATACTGAGACAGTAACGTCAGAGAGTCGCAGGACTCAAATATAATATTTAATACTCAATATACAGCTCACGGAGTTGGGCTCAAGAGAAAAGAAGTCACGTGTATAGTCAAAATGAATCATATCAGCTCCGAATAACACTCTCAGTCCGTGTCAACGATTTCAGCTATGTGTGACTCCAGTTGCTCCGTAGTGCATTAACAATGACGGCACTAACAAACACCATATAAACAGCCTA
>JACEFZ010020639.1:0-49859 GCA_014155875.1 Cepaea nemoralis | reverse complement strand
TAAGTTTTCCCACTTGAACACTTGACTACCTAGCCCACACATAAAATAATCCTCGCTTGAACACTTGACTACCCAGCCGACACATGAATTAATTCCCGCTTGAAAACATGACTGCCTAGCCCACACATAAAATAATCCTCGCTTGAACACTTGACTACTTAGCCCACACATAAAATAATCCCCGCTTGAACACATGACTGCCTAGCCCACACATACAATAATCCCCGCTTGAATACATGACTACCTCGCCGATAGATACAATATTTCCCGCTTGAAAACATGACTACCTAGCCGACAAATAAAATAATCTCCGCTTGAACATGTGACTACCTAGCCGACACATAAAATAACCCCCGCTTACATTTGACTACCTAGCCGACACATAAAATAATCCCCGCTTGAACACATGACTACCTAGCCGACACATACAATAATCCCCGCTTGAACACATGACTACCTCGCCGACAGGCAGGCACCAAAGAAATGTGGCATTGTAAAATAATCCTCACTTCGATTGGTATTTAAACCCAAGACAACCGGACCAAATGGTGAATGCTCTAGACACTGCATAAGTCTGGCCCCAGACTTTCTCTAACAAATGAACACAGTTTTGTGCACACACTTTGTTTAACCAATATCACCTTTGTCTATGCCGCTGAAACTATAAACAAAAAACATAAAAATGTCTTTCTTCTAACCTTATTTCGTTGACTGATAAAACATCTACAAATAATATGATTGATATCGATTCCTCAGCTTTTATATGAAATCTGGATATTAAGACGTATTGTCCAAGCAGAAAATTTTTGCCAGAATTCTACTGCGGACAAAGAAACACGCAATGAAGAAGGCTAGCGTCTCGAAATAAGAGACAAAAAAATCAATTGTAAGTTTTTTATCAAAGAGTGTATCAATGCGCAACAGAATGAACACGTAGACATGGCGAGAAAACCAGCTAATTTGCCAGTTTTGTTGTCAGCTAATAGTAATTTTTACCAAAATAATTACCAAGGAAAGGATATTTATAGTAAAAATAGGCAGCCAAAGTCGTGACATTATTATTCACAGACTTTTCTATCATTACTCCCACTCTTTGTAGGAGGGATCTGTGCAGATCCGTAGGTTTCAATATTATTATATTATTAAGTGTATTATCTCGCCTGTTATTTACACCGTCTATGCTTCGATATTATTTATTCTGAATACGAAAGCTGTTGGGTTGAAGCATGATATGACAATACAAAATGAAACAAAAATGTTCTTTTGATTACAATGTAGCGGTGTAATAACAACAATAAACAGAGGTACGCACCTTATAAGAACCTCAGACCAGGTAAACAAAATCACAGACCTCGCAAATAATATCCCCCACTTATGAATGAATGGGAAAGCTGCGGTAAGGTAGTGGCTAGACGCTCGCCTGGGTTTGGGTCCGATACGTATCGGTAATGTTTAACAATAAAAAATAAAATTAACCTGAGCTGCCAGGTCAACCCAGCCTGAAATCAATACCAGAAAATACCTTGGGAAGATAAGGCGGTAGGTATGACATTGACTACATCACCCACCGAGTGCCTACTGGTCTATAAAGATATGTCTAGCACTATATGCTCAGTTTACCTTAACTGATTGCCTGCCAAACATAAAATTGGATCCTGACCAAACAAAAATTCATGGCAGAAAATGGGGGGGAGGGGGGGGGGGGTAGGCGTGTGTCACAATAATGATTTAAAAATGGTTAAAATGGTAGCAGATATATTGTATTATATATCAAATTAAAGGGGATTGCACAAATAACACGTTAATATTGCTAATATTGCTATTGGTTAGAAATATAATAAAAATAATATTTGAAATTAAAGGGGGGGGGTGGCTTGCGTGTCCCAGAGATCCCAAGAGCATTGTCGACGGATGCACAACTACATGTCGGACAAGCCTTGGGTTAGGGACAAGACCAAGAGAGACACAACCTGCTGCTCTGCAGGTAGACTGAGGATAGCAGTCAATGTCTAAATTAGGCGCACGATGCCGCTAAAATTTGGTCCGGACACATACTCTAAAGCTCTCAGCTGAGGGATATGGCTGAACGCCTCTAAGCCATAAACACTCGGATGTGAGAGCCGGGCCGATATCCACCTACCGATAAATGGAGGTGAGATGCTGAGCACGCTACATGCTTAGTTCAGATTCTTGTTCGAAGGCTCTCAGCTAGGGGGGGGGGGATGAGGGATCCCCGGATGAGAGGGCCTGGCCGTTTCTCGCTCACTGAACGCGTACGGAGGTAAGGTGCCGAGCTGGCAGCACATGTAGCCTACCTCGTGAGTGAGTACTAAAGGTAGAAAAGTGCCTCAGTCGCATGAAATGGTTACGAAAAATGTCTGTATCTATACTCATAGAGAGTGTAGTCAAGGTGGGAAAAACGTCTCAATAACACGAAATGGAACGCCTGGCTAGCGAATCCATTGCGTGGTCCGAAGTCCGAAGCGAAAGCTTACCTAGGGTATGTCGTCCGCAGACTGACCGTTCCTGGTTTGTGTTTGAGTGACCAGCGACAAGCGAAATGCTCAACAGATGGAAGTGAGGAGTTAAAGCAGCCATGAGCAGGACGTGGCAATTCCTCGGGTGAGCCCAGTCTCAGAGCAATATGTGCCGGCGCTCTGCAACTATGGAAGCCTCTTTGGACAGCGGGGAACTCCCATGGCCTGCCCCTGCCTTCCGTTAAGGGTTGACCGTGATGTCCTTGACCGTTCTAACTTGACCAGCTGAGATGTGGGCAACATCACAACAATAAGTCCAACGTGCCTCGAAACCCGAGGAAGGCTAACCTCATTATAAATGCCCGCCGAAGTCGGAAGTGCCGTCCTACGGGTGGCAAAATAAAAATTGGCACTACGCATTTATGTCCGAGTGAAATGTCTTGTCCGAATGTCTCTCGTGCTAGGAACAGCTCTGACTACATAGTTTCCGAACGCCGCTCATGTCCGGAACAGCTCTGACTAGCTAGTTTTCCGAATGTCCGTCGCGTCGGCTCTGCAATTATGGAAGCCACCCTGGATGGCGGAAAATGCCACGGACTGTCCCTGCCTTCCCTTGAGGGATTATCGTGATGTCTTCGACTGTTCCAACTTGACAAGCTGGGATGTGGACGGTACCACAAAAGTGAGAGTCACCCAAGAATGCTAACCTGGTCAAAATTGCACGCTAAATGTCGGATGTGTTGGCCTAAGGGTTTCGACCCTAGGGTGCCTAACTGGACACACCGCAATCTCTTCTTCTTCTTCTTCAGCATTCCGAGCCATTGAGGTTCTTTGCTGCAAATACAATCTGTCTCCATTCGTCTCTCTGGTGGACCTTCTCTTGCCAGTCGTTGATTCCAAGTGCTTGTAGGTCTGTATGTATATTATCTCTCCACCGCCTTCTTGGTCTACCTCGGGGTCTACGGTCATTTATTTCCTGAGTGTAAGCGAGTTTTGTTTCCTTATTATCTTCCATTCTTTCTATATGCCCCAGCCATTGTAGTCTATTAGCCTTCATGATACCAGTGATTAGCGGGGACTTAAACAAATCATAAATGTCTTTGTTACTTCTTCTTTTCCACTCTCCACTTTGTGTATCCCTAATGGGTCCAAAGATGCGTCTTAAAATTTTGTTCTCAAAGGTTTGTAACAAGGCTTCGTCTCCTTTCGTTGTACTCCAGGTTTCAGAGCCATACAGCACAACTGGTCTGATCAGTGTTTTGTATATTGTGATTTTGGTGTTACGAGATAGCGCCTTTGATTTTAGTAGATGTTGTAGTGCATAGTATATCTTATTTCCAGAGTTGATTCTAGTTTGTATTTCTTCCCTTATGATGTTGGAGCAGTTGAAGATTGTCATGTATTTGTTTCGTAACAAAGAAAGGTTTTTACAAAGGTGGGGATGTTAACCCCACGCTTCAACCCCCAACCTGGAGGACCAGGGTGTTTCTCTTTGTCTGTTCTCTACCCTTTGACCTGTCCGGCTTGGGAGGCCCTGCTGGTAGCTACGCTACCGCCGGCATAGCTCTCAGGGTCATTGAGAAACTCAAGCTCCCCCACCACGACAAGGTGGAAACACCACCGCAATCACATCTGGAAAAAAAAAAACGCTCCGGATGAACTCAAGGAAGAAGAAGATTTGAAATTAAAGAGGTGAAAATTCTAAAATATTTGCACTTACCTAGGCCTTATTTATGATCCTCTGATGATAATCCTGTTTAATTTACTGAATAGTGATAAACACACCACTTGTCTTCACCAATATGGTAAGAATTGCTCCTTAAAACCATCCAAAAACAAGTTTAGCTGCATATTTTGAAGCATGTTATTTTCACATACAATTGAGAAAATCAGGAAAATATTTGGCAGATTTGTTCTCAATAGACTGACAATTAATATATACACATTTCTGTTTATTAATATTTACAATACTATTAAGTGTAAAATTAAAGAGTTGTTACCTCCAGTGTATGCTTATTTCGTGCTGTTTGCTTTCCTGTGTGCTTAGTAGTAATTCAGATATTCTGATATTCATTGTCAGACATCTCAGTTGATGACAAACTTCCACTGTCATTGTTGTTTTCCCTATTACCACGTGCTGAAAAACTAGACTCACTACTATCAGAATCTTCCACACACTCGTTCAAATCGGAATAACTATCGTCTAAAACCATATTTATGTAAAGGGGCCGTTAAATTTTTTTTTCTGAATGAATGGGAAAGTATGTTAGTATCATGAATGAAAATTATATAATAACGATTACGAAAAGTAATAATAACCTATTATTATAACCTATATACTTTTTTATATATTTAATCTATATATATATATATATATATATATATATATATATATATATATATATATATATATATATTATAACCTAATAACCTATTACTATATTAGGAGTCTCTGTGGCGAAGTGGTTAAGCCGTTTGACTCGTGCTCCGAAGGTTGTGGGTTCGATTCCGGGCCGCGTCCTTCGGTTTACGAGTTAAATGTTTCGGAGACTCCTGTGGATCGTCGCTAAAAGCTACGGAGTTCGTGCTTTGTGCGACGCTTTCCGTGCTGCGGAAAGAGACCGAGCCATATGGGATAAAACCCGGTGCAATGAAGTCGACCCTGTCGACTTTTAAGCGACTTTTAAATAATAACCTATTTTGGCAAAATCGTAACAAACGAGATTAAATAATTCAGTGCCGAAGGATAATATAGCGCCAAATATGACCTCCCATTTAAACAGAAGGGCGATATATCGCCATACTTGGGTCATCGTGTTATATGGTTTGTTTCGTGTTATCTTCCGCAATTTTAGTGATTGTGTACTATGTTTGGCCAAGCATACGTTTGTTGTTCGGCACTCAAACAGTTAAAAACGACATTATTATACACCATAAAATTCAAACCCCAACATTTTTGGCTGAATGTGATTCCTTGGCAAGTTTGCGTTCAGTATTTTGCCATTGCTTTCCGAACGACCGTACTCATACCATTATGTGAAAACAAACGCATTCGGTCTGCTGCCAAATAGCCCGCAACTGTGGTTCGAACGCGCTATGCGGGATTACAAACAGCGTCTGTAAACTTTTCGCCACAGAGCAGGAAGTGTTGACTACACCAGTGCTTCCCAAAGTGGTGGTCTGCGGGTCGGTGCCGGTCCGGGAGCCCTTCATTACCGGTCCGCAACGTGAGTTGAAAAAAGTAAGAAAAAGTTAAATAGTGTCTCCTTTGAGGATTGTTTAGAACTATTTAAAATAAGATTGTCATTTTCTCAAAACATGATATCCGCAGCGTTTTATGGTGATTTAATTTTATAATAAATTGAGCCTGCAGCCGTGTAGCCCAGGAGTATTTATTTTTAAGGAGAAGCGAATCATTGGTTCAATGGGACAGTTAAAAATAGTAATCAGCTGAGACCGATACTAAAAGCCGGCCGGTCGACGACATTTGTTTGTTGATGACATGCGTTTCTTTTGTTTCCTATGTGACGAAAAGTGAGAAAGATGCACATTATAATTTTCTGATTGTCAAAAGATGCAGAACATACGTGATATTCGTTGTACGATTATAATGCGTTTGCCATCGTCTGAGCGAGTGAGGGTGTTTGTCAGGGTCTTAAACTTGGCTCGCTCACCTAACAGTGTGAGACAGTACAAATACAACGTGATTTAACGTAAGACTCAACGACACACCGTTCGATGGATTTATTCACATATTAAATACGGAACGATGTTCACAACAAGATATATACTGGATGTTTCAATATACACTTACACAATACAGCTCACAACGTCTCACTCTCAAGATGTCCAGACACTCGACTTTCAGCACAGATACCACACAACGCCTTTCTCTCTTCACACGTCTGTCCGAGTCGAAGTCCCCAAGCTGTCTGCCGCTAACTCGCAACTCGCCTCTCACCTCAGGTGACGTCACGAGGCATGCGTGCGTTTAGCGTCGTCCTTGCTTGACCACTGGTCGCTTGTCAGCCAGCAGTCTTGCAGGCCGGTAATCACTATTCCGCCTGGCGGCGTAACGAAGTTACGGCGTCCCTTCTGGGAGCTAAGTCGCCTGGCGGGCGTAACGATGTCACTGCATCTCTGTCTCCTTTCTGGACTCTGACACGCTCCCCCGGCAACTTCATGAAAGATGTCATCTTTCATGTCTCATATATATATACATAATGGGTTAATATTTAAACCTTGTCAGAGTCTACCCTTTTGTTGTTATATACACATGCAAATAAATACACATATGCCATAGAAATATATAAGAAATGTACATTGCAATCAACGACATGTGGTGTTCAACCTTTAACACTTGTCAGGTTTCATCCTCTTGATGGCTGACTACCTCAATTGCATTATGCGACCCAGTCAGATCAGTAGTACCAGCTTCACGCATCTACCTCGCAGCAATTTGAAAAAAAAGTAATAATATGGTTCTTGAAACAAAAACCATCTAGCCAGACTGATATACGACTTTTATAAGTCGTATAAAACGCTCAAACCCTGCCCTTATTTGGTCAGTAGCTCTCGTGTTGGTCTGCAACGTTGGCACCCTTTGCCATGCTCATTAGATGTCTACCTGTAGTGTTGACAATCTGGCAACAGCATGTCTATTTATACGCAACACATTAATGGATACATTTCAGATTATGGCCCTTTGTGTAGGGATGTAATAACACACAAATGAAAGGGAAATAATTTTAACATTCATGAAATACAATAATTTACAATAATTCTATTATTTCTTAGCGTCATTGCTTGACGTTTCTTCATATTAACGAGAAAAAGTCGGTAATATGAATACATAAATCAAGATATGATTCTAAGATTACACTACATAAATAAATAAACACACAATTCGTGTATTACATTTTATAGATTCCTAAACATTTTAGAATCGTCATAAATGTATGAACTTTTATTTGTCGTCTGCTACTTTTACTCTAAATTCCTAACTAATCCGGAAGTACACACGAACATTAAATCAGCTGATGTAGAAGCTTGCAGAACACACTTGTTCCGGTTTGATGTAGTTACGGAAAGTATCTTTCTTACAGTTCATGTGTTTAGATGTTTCACAAACCTTCTGGATTACGATCGACTGTTCATGTGTTTCACTACCGAACATTATGGATTTCGGTTAACTGCAATGGAGTAGCTGTCACTGTTCAGTTTACACGTTCGCACACGTCATTAAAATATCCCTGGAATTATCCATCTGCAGAATGTCACTGTTACATTGGATAGTTCGCTTAAGGTAAGTTCTTTGAGCGAATGTGACACTGTTGTTGTTGGTAATATATACAATTAATAAAGTTCGCTTTCTACCACACACTACACAATTATACAGGACAATCACTACATGAATTAGTAAAATAAGAATACTATTTATAATGGGGGTAACCCCTATCACATCACATTATAGACAATGCACAGCTTTTTGTGAATAGAAAAACAATTATTCACTCAATAATGGCTGTGTCGGTCTGAGTGTATTTGCACACACTGCACTCAGACATTGGTGCTTACTGGGTCGGTCGGACAACGGGACAAAAGATCGGCAATTGAATTGGTTCTGCCTGGAATATGTCGAACCTCAAAGCTATAATCTTGAAGCTTCAAAGACCAGCGTGCTACCATATGATTTGAGGGTATTCCTGAATTTATAAAACGCAACGGGCTGCTGTCAGACTCCACGATGAAGTGCCGTCCTAGAAGAAATCTGGATAATTTGGTTATACCCACCACTAAAGCTAGGGCTTCCAACTGAGGAATGGACCAAGCCCGTTCTCTGGCTTTTAGTTTTCTGGATACGAAGTACACTGGGTGTAGTATGTTATTGTACTCTTGTAACAAGACTGCTCCAATCGCCACGGAGCTAGCATCTGTACGCAATCTGAAAGGTAAACGAAGGTTGGGCAATTTCAGGATAAGATTGTTGACACTATTATCAGAAAAACACGCAAGTACTTTATTAAATGCAATTTTTAGGCATTCATTGTGTACAATTTTCTCCGGTTTTTCTTTTGTTAGTAAATTAGTAAACACTTCGGTCAGTTCGGAAAACTCAGGAATGAACTGCCGGTAGTAATTTATCAATCCCAAAAGACTTCTGACTTGTTTCTTAGTAGTCGGAAGTGATAGTTTTAGAATTTTGGACACAATTTTATCGTCTGTCATGACAAAGCCATTGGATATTTTGTACCCCAAGAAAGTTATTTCCTGGTAGGCTATGTCTACTTTCGCAGGCTTTACAGTCAGTCCGTGCTGTCTAATACGTTCAAATGTCTGTCCTAACGTCTTAATGTGCTCTGTCATCGTCTCTGTGTGAACACAGATGTCGTCGATATAGCAAATTATGTTAGGAATGTCTACAAGAAGAAGTCGTGTCATACGAACGAAGGTGGCGGGGGCATTAACAAGCCCAAATGGAAGTTTGCACCATTCGTACAGTCCCCACGGTGTGGCAAATGCTGTCAAATGTCTGCTCTGTTCGTCTACTTCTATCTGATAATATCCTTTAGTCATATCTAACGTCGAAAAGAACCTAGCGTCTGTCAGTTCTGTCAGAAGATCGTCAGTGTTTGCCATTGGCTCCAAATCAAGAACAGTAATTTTATTTAGCTTCCTATAGTCGATGCACAGTCTTATTGTATTGTCCTTTTTCCGTATTATCACCATTGGCGATGAGAAGTCTGACTGGGATCGTCTGATGATGTTGTTTTTCTCTAAGTTGATTATTTCTTGGTGCAAATGTTCTTTGTAGTGTAATGGGATGGTGTATGGTCTGCATCTTATGGGTGTGTTTGATGTGAGTGTGATGTGATGCTGTACTAATTCTGTTTGTCCTGGGTTGTTGGAAAAGATGGTGTTGTACTGCTGTATAAGCTGTTTGCAACTGTTTGTCTCTGCTTGAGTTAACTTTGGATTGATTTTGATATCCTTCAAGCAGCTAGTCGTGTCTAATGCAGGTGTTGGAATCTCGTCACTAGCATCGTCGTCTTCGTGATCTATTATCACTGTACAAGCTGTCGTATCGTCTTGTTCGTTGTCTCTGTTGTGGTATGGTCTTAGCATATTTATGTGATATATTTTGTGTTTGTCTTTTATTAGGATTTCGTAGTCTACAGGTGAAATCTGTCTCGTCACTTTGAAGGGTCCCTGCCAAGAATCAGTCAATAAGTGTCTGTCACTAGGTAGTAGAAGAAGAACGTCCTGTCCAGGTGTCAACGTTATTGTCCTGTTACCTTTGTCAGCATACTGTCTATAAGTAGCACCAGATAGTTTTAGTGCATTCTTTGCAATAATACATGATTTGATGATTCTTTCACGCAATGATGTAACATATACGTATGGTGATATGGGTTTAAGTACTGGAGTAGAGTCAGTTAACATTTGGTGATAAATGGTCAATGGGCCGCGTGGTTTGGCACCATAGATAAGTTCAAAAGGAGAGAAACCGGTACTAGCATGTGGTACCTCGCGATAAGCAAAAAGAATAGCTGGTAGATATAAATCCCAGTTATTGGGGTGCTCTTGCGTTACTTTTGCAAGCATGTGCTTTAGATCCCCGTTAAATTTTTCAATTACTCCGCTACTGTGAGGATGGTACGGGGAATTGAAACATTGCTTCACTCCCAACATTTTGGTGAAAGCCTGAGTAGATGCGGCAATAAACTGAGTGCCCCTATCAGATTGGATAGTATCTGGAAAACCCATCCTAGAAAAAATATGGAAGAACACTTCCATTATGTCATTGGCAGTTATGTTCTTTAGCGGAATCGCTTCTGGCCAGCGACTACATTGATCAATGACAGTTAGAATAAATTTATTCCCTCTAGTTGTTGTATGATTGAGAGGGCCCACTATGTCAACCGATAGTTTTTCAAAAGGTCGACTGGCTAAGTCAGTGACTTGTAACTTTGCCTGTGGGTGTTTACCTTTTTTTTACCAGTTTCTGGCAGGTGTCACAACTTCTGCAATATGCTTTAATGTCATTGCAAAATTTGGGCCAATGAAACTGTGTCAATAATCTAGATCTGGTCTTAACGTATGCCATGTGCCCTGCAAGAGGTATATCGTGGGCAAGATGTAAGGCTTGCTTGCGATAACTTGTTGGCAAAACAGTTTGCTCTGTGGTGTTGTCACCTTTGGTGTAATACCTGGTGAGTATATCATTTTTCACAGCAAAATGCCATTTTGCATTCTTGGTTACCTTTGGCTTTTGGCCGATCAGATTAAAGTATTTTGACAATGAAGGATCAGCTTTTTGTGCTGTTACAAATGTTTCCTTCATAGTGTTTGTAGGTAGTGTTACTGGGCTGAGTGATTGTATAGCCTCAGTTTGCTTACTTTCATCTTGCACTCTAGCAGTAGCTCTAGTTACTGCGTTCACACATTCAATGATATCAGATGATGATGGAACAATGGTATCAATGATGTCATGAGAACTTAGTGCTACATTAGCTACCATACAATCAATAGGTGGTGTGACATTTTCAATGATGACATTTGATGTTGATGTTATGTTATCATCAATACATAGAGATGTTATGTCATGAGGTTTATCATTCACCTCAGGTAAATTTCCAATAATTACATCACACACTGGGTTTGTTAATACAGCGCACTTTACTTTCCCAGTGAGGAAAGGTGTTTCAATATATGCCCATGCTAATGGGTATTTCTCAATATTGCCTGAGAATGTTCTGCATGTTACGTGCCTGCCTGTATAGTCTGTAGGCATTATGAATGTTCTTTTCAGACCAATGAGTGAACTGCCTGTATCACGAAGGACTGTAGCAGACTTGCCATTCACATATCCGTGATGGATGTTTATTCTGCCTTTTGAATCTACTACCAAATTAGCTTCTTCATTGGCAATAGGGATGGCATGACCGCATGTTAAAATACCATCTTCATAAAAGGTGTTACAAACAGAGCATTTGTTTGCGCTGAATATGTCAAAAGCCTGTGCTGAGTTCACAGGATGTTTCTCTGGCTCTTCTTCTTCAGACGCCGAACTATCAAACAAGGCGGCATTTGCTTTGTTGGTCATATGCCTGCCCTTACAATCTTTCCGATGGTGTCCGTACGCCTTACAGAGGAAACATTTACGCAAACTTTTGAAGGATTTACGCTCCTTATCTTGTCTGTTTACCATGTTTAGTAGGTAAGTATGATAGCCAGGGTTTTTATCACACATCTCAGTCTGATGATGAGAATATTTACAATAATTGCAATGGTATAACTTCTCAGAAGTAGGTCTATGAGGTTTCTGCCTACTATAGGGTTTGTCATAGTTAGCCGCTGCTACAAAGTTAATGTCAGTAGCTTCAGTGGCAAAGCAATGTTTGTTGGCTGTGTAGTACGCCGAACCACGTCTTTCAATCTCATCCACACTAGTGCATTCATTCTCTAACAAAAATTTAGAAAATGCTGAAGAAATCGATGATACAATTTTGTCTCTAATGATTAGATCTTCTAATCTCTGATAGTTGTTGTCAATTTTAGCTGCTGAAGTCCATTTGGTGAATATATCTCGGACTAAGCAGAGGTAATCAGAGAACGTTTGAGTCGGTTTTGGGCTCAACTTACTGAATTGTTCTCTGTAACCTGCCTCATCTAACATAAAATGTGCCATAATCTTAGATTTCAGATAATGGTAATCTTTTCTGAGGTCTTTGGGGATGGTTTCAATTACTTTAAGAGGTTCCCCTGACAAACTCCTCATGTACACAATATTCCATTCAGACAGTGGAACTTGATAATGTTCCATTAACGTTTCAAAATTTTGGGTAAAAGCTGCAATGCAGTCACCCGAGGTATAGTTACGTACAATACCTTGATATTTCTTGTACTGGTTTTCTTTCTCCAGTCTTTCAGATTTCTTAGACTCTTTGTTAATGGCAGTCTCAGTGTCAAGTTGTTTCATCTTCAACTGTAACTCCAGTTCTTCTCTCTTACTCTGAGCTGCTATTTCTGCCTTCTTCAGCTCACTATCTATCTCAGCTTGCTTTGTCTTTGCAGTCAGTTCTAATTCGGCTTGCTTTGTCTTTGCAGCCAGCTCTAATTCGGCTTGCTTTGTCTTTGCAGCCACTTCTGCTTGTTTTAAAGCTGTTTCTGCCTCTACTTGCTTGGCTGCCCTTTCAGCTGCTCTTTCATTGCGTTCATTAGCTTTCTCCTGTACCAGTAGGTATTCAGAGTATTTCTGCTCACTCCACTGTGTTAATTCATCACCATGTAACTGTAATTTTATCCCCATATCAATGAAATCAAATAATGAAGACATGATGGAAAATGTCAATGAAATACCAGCCACACAAAATATGTTATAAGTGGTTAGTAAAGAACAATTTACAATCGATTTCTATTGACGATGCGTGCCTAAAATTGCATAGTTAAAGTATGTGAAAAGAAAAAATATACTCAAGTGCCCTGGATGCGGTGAAGAATGGTTGGAAATCGGGCTAGGAACTGTAGGGTCGTTACTTCAAAACCACGAATGACCTCTACGGCAAGGTTTCGGATGGTACGGAAAAACCTGCTTTATTTTTGGAGAGAAATAAATTAATGTCTATTCGTTGGTGTGTGCCTGCTTGTCACTAAGTGTTGATTAGGTTTGTATGGCGTTGAGTGTAGTTGTATGTCGTAAGTTTGTCTGTCAACAATTTTTTTTTTTTTCAAAACAAGTTACTTTCTTTCCAAACACTTTTCGCGTTCCACAACTCAATGCACAAAGACAATCTACACTTATGTTAACACTTTACAACATTGATGATACATCACTTACATCAAGATAACATTCAATAAGGACATAGACATCAAGTTTACAAGATGGCGACAAGGTCAAAATGGCGACAAGATCACAATGTCGACAAGGTCAAAACGGTGACAAGTTTCACAAATCACAAATGTTTGACACGGTTACAAAATCAAACAATATGTATGCATTGTACGTTTACAAATAGTCTTACACATGTTTAAACAATGTAGTTAATAATGAAAATGAGCCTTCCACGATCACATTTACATGTACTATAAAGTTTGACAAAAATTTCACGTTTACAAACTCTAGTTTTAAATCGTTAATCACTAAAACACGTTCATATCAAAGCCGGACGAATGCCACCACGTCCACACATGTCAGGGTCTTAAACTTGGCTCGCTCACCTAACAGTGTGAGACAGTACAAATACAACGTGATTTAACGTAAGACTCAACGACACA
This sequence comes from Cepaea nemoralis, assembly GCA_014155875.1. Lineage (NCBI taxonomy): Eukaryota > Metazoa > Mollusca > Gastropoda > Stylommatophora > Helicidae > Cepaea > Cepaea nemoralis. Next base: position 36,105 of record JACEFZ010020639.1, on the reverse strand, counting down.
CCGTTCGATGGATTTATTCACATTAAATACGGAACGATGTTCACAACAAGATATATACTGGATGTTTCAATATACACTTACACAATACAGCTCACAACGTCTCACTCTCAAGATGTCCAGACACTCGACTTTCAGCACAGATACCACAAAACGCCTTTCTCTCTTGACACGTCTGTCCGAGTCGAAGTCCCCAAGCTGTCCGCCGCTAACTCGCAACTCGCCTCTCACCTCAGGCGACGTCACGAGGCATGCGTGCGTTTAGCGTCGTCCTTGCTTGACCACTGGTCGCTTGTCAGCCAGCAGTCTTGCAGGCCGGTAACCACTATTCGCCTGGCGGCGTAACGAAGTTACGGCGTCCCTTCTGGGAGCTAAGTCGCCTGGCGGGCGTAACGATGTCACTGCATCTCTGTCTCCTTTCTGGACTCTGACAGTGTTAATGTAACGAAACGCCAGTGGCCCATGTCCTGAAGCCTTCTTTGGGTTCGGGAAACAGCGGGAAACCCCTTTCGGGAACCCTCAGTTCTCCTATCCACTCAACTCCCTTAGATGATAGTTCTCTTGATTACGTTTACTACCTGATCTTCTTAAGAGAACTATTAGAAGTCTTACTTTTCTTCGGGAAAACCCGATAGGGTGCCTTGCACCGAATACGCACTTGTGCAATTTCTTTGGCAATCAATGTCCGTCTAAACAACAACGGTTTGTTCTCTGCACTATGTCTTGAAAAGTTAAAGATTTTGACATCTTTGGTGCAGAATTCTGGTGGAAATTTTAATGGTAGAGAAAGGTAAGAGTGGGTTTTATTTATTCATGCCCGACCTTGGCCTACGAGTCTCTGGTGTCTCGACTGGGGAGACGAATTGGCGAAAAGCCAATAGTGCCATATCGGGAGGGGGTCGACGGCTGGCCAACCCAGCTAGGCGTCTTATTCTTGGCCTAGCCTTGGAACGAATCCGAGCACTATATTTCACTCGATGATTTTGCTTGTTCTTGGCAGCAGATGGGCTGTTATTATCTTTCTTCATACAACCTGAACTCTGTATAGTGTCAGCTTTTGTTGGAATATAAGCATGACATATCTACTGTCTTCCGGAATGAAGGGAGGGCTCCGTGGGAGTGGACACCACCCACCTCTGTTCTATTTACCTAAGGCGGAAGAAGGTCCGCACTGTGCTATCTCTTTCATCTTTTAGCAAATATGGTAGCCACGTGGACCAAATAGGAATTGGTTGTTAAGATGATTCCAGTGAGAGAAATATACCACTTCATCTCACTTGGAAGAAGAATAAATCCTCGAAACAAATTCGTTTATGCGAGGCACAGCCTGTGCATTGCGGCGACGGCTCAGACGAGAGCAGCGGCCGGAAAGTGTAGTGTCTTATTTCCTATTCTTAATGAGGATAGGGAACTAAACTTCGTTCCATACAGAACCACCAATACTACTCGTTAAGCGGGAAAGGGGGTTAACTAAAATAACCACAGAGTGAGCAAAACCTAAGGCGTAGGGGCGGGCACTACCGTGCCGTATAAGCCAAAAGAGGCTATTATGTAGGGCACCGAAGATGGGTCCCAAGAACACTGAGTATGATCTACACGTTCCTCTACACATATTAAAGAGAGAGGGGGGGGAGCACACATAATTACCCACACACCTCACAAGAGCTTTGTCGTGAGAAAGGCAGGGTTTGCAAGTGAGAAGGAAGCCAGGAAACGAATGTGCCCAGTAATAATAAAGGCATGGCATGAGAGAAGAGAGTGAATCTTGTATGAAGAGAGGATGTAATGTTCCTAGGGTCAAACGACAGGACCTATACAAGTTGGAGGCCTAGTCTAGAAAGGACGTGGCCAATCCAGGGGCTACCTGACAGGTCAGACCCATTTACTCGGGCCTCCTATCTAATTATTTTAGTGAGGTGTATGATGTCGGGTTTATTGGACTGAGGCCCATATTGGTCCTCAGGTTTGCGGTACTTGAGTCCGCCCGGAAGCTCACTAATCTCTGTCCTCTCCAGGGTCCTCCTGGAAGTGAAGGGAGCAGAAGGTATCTGCAAGGCCACGAGATAGTCACCTGAAGCAATTCTCAAGTGAACCATGGACTTTCAAGTTATTGGCAGTATCATGCAAAATGCACCCTCCAAGGGATAGAAGCACACTAGTCCTGAACGAGTGACAATCATCAGTGCTGGCTCAACGCAAGTAATCTCGTCGACATAGGGTCGAGAGATCTTATATTCTTGGCTGGACATACACCTGTTTATTTTAGTTATCACCATCCTTGTCAGTGACAATGAAAGACACATACCCATTCCCTATTCACGAACTGTTCCCCTTGTGTCCATTCTTACCCAAAAGAGTGCCAGGTGAATCCATGTGGCTTCGAAGCACAATAGACTGAATACACAGAGATGTCCACAAAAACCCGGAAGCCAGGTTCTACAGCGGCCGTTTGTTCTCACCACCTACCTGGAAGGAAGGAACTGATGGCACACTCGATGAGGTTGATGTGAACTGAAGGGACAGTGTCTTAAGCCTGAGTCTATGATGAAAAGAAATATGAGACTCTGCGCCTGGACTGAAAACCTTACCCCTGTTTGTTTGTAGAGAACTATCTGTTTCAACTGCCATGATCCCTTCCTGTGCTGTCCTTTAGTAAGTTATTAAATTGAAGTTATATGTTACTATGACAATGGTAATGTTATCTGTTGTCAGCCAGAAAGACACCTCAGGGAGTAGGTCCTGGGGTCAAAAGAGAGAGTGACAGTGAGTCCGGGGAACGGAGGAGGGTTGGCAGACATCGACCTATCCCAGCCAGGGCTAAAGAATAATAGGGAAGTATTGTGACTGTGGTATCTGGAACCCTCCACGTAACTTGTTTCAGTTAGATACATCTGCAAAGTATTTTTCATTACAGCTGGACGAAATCACAATCGAGCCACGATTTGATAAGCATGTAAATAATAAATAGGCCCACCCCTCGCATTAAATAGTTATTGTTAGCAGCTGATCATTAAAACATTTTTATTATAACATACTGTAATTTAGTCAGCTTGTTTAAAATCTGATTTGGTATCGTTTTCCAAGATATATTTTAATTTTATTTTATATTGGTGTTCAATATTGTCGATGTATACGAGTATATACACCTTTACAAGAAGACCTAAATGTAATTTTGAAATTTGAAAATTTTTTTGATTTGTAAATCTCTACAATACTATTTTCACTCATGAAAATAGGATCACCATTAAATAAATAACCGTCATCCAATAATACTATGGATCTGTATTTAGCGCACAGGGACAACACCCTCAATTACGTTAAATCTTATATTTATATTAAAATGTATACTGAGGTCATATACAATTCCAGATTACAAGGAGAAATTTTTTTGTAAACGACCCCAGTTCCTGGTGCAAAAGGAACATTTTATGTCGGTCCGCGAAAGTGAAAAGTTTGGGAAGCACGGACTACACCATGTTAATGAACGAACGAACGAACGAACGAACAAACTTTATTTTCAAAAGGTTAAGAATTGGGCACGCAGGCCCGTCTAACATTCTGCTCTTCTATCACTCTCTTTAATACATTATGTCATTCACACATCATTCAAGGCTAACAGAGTACAGCAACAATATGAGGTGTATAGAGGACCAAGAAGGAACCCCTAGTTGGTGAACAGCAAACAAGCGGCCTTGACAGAGAGACCAGATGTACGCCTATTGGGAACATTATTGCGAACCATTGCGCATATGTCAAGGACTGCCAGAGGGCTCTTCATTGCTGCCAGTGATTTTCAAAATACACACAACACGACTATCCCAAATTCACGAGACTGGAAAGAATGTTTGTGTAAACTTAGATGGTCTTATGTATAGGGAAGACATTAGCAGAGGATTACAGTAGACACAGCACGACATTTAACAATGGTCCCAGAAGTTCGAAGGTGAATCCATAGATAAGTACGGACTTAGAATATTCAGGCTGTCGGCATTGCATCGCGAATCGCTACAGGGCATCAACATATAAAAAGCATGCAAATGTGCCGATCTTCTCTAGAGAAATGCCAGTCAAGCACATGCTGGCCACCTCTCAATCAAGTCAAGACGGCTTGATTCCGACTAAGAGTTATTCAAAGGTCACGAGTGACACCAGACATCCACTATAGATGGAGGTAACTGACACGCAGGAAGCAAGACTATATAGAGGAATGCCATGGATGGCAATGGCAAAGGAGGAAGTCATGCCAGTGATACAGGTGGGCGGACTTATTACTGTAATCGCTAGATCGCTACTCTGATAATGCCAAGGGCGGTGTCGGGCCAGGGCTCAAAACTTGCCTTCATTGTCCGCTAAGTGATAAAAAGGCTGGTTATCTATTGTTCCGTGGCTTCACGCCTACACAATGGAATCACCCTAGCACATCACACATTCATGACAGGTTTATGCTTCGAGACATTTTTTTTACCGCGAGGAAGATATGCCTAAAGTAGGGATGGGGGTCAATGGTTTCATGCATGTGTAGACGGGGCAAAAATATCACCAAATCCGGCCCTTGGGGAACAATTGAGCGCGTGTAATGTGATGAGTTGGAAACCAGGCAGCTGATAGTTAATGTCGCTGGAGATTACCATGTAATTTTATATGCCGACGGCTCAGTGCAGCTAGGTGAGAGATCAGGGCGGAGTTCACAGCTAGATGGAGGGAGAAGATCATGGCAAAGCAATGACAAGCATATCCAAACATGACACGCAGCAGGAGGGTGAAAGTGAAAGCAGTCACTGGGGCTCAGAGATGACTTCCTCAGACTTCATGAATTAGAACAGTCATCACAGTTAACTCGCAGTGAATGATCCAGACGGGCCTGGATCTGTCTTGCATAAATGGTTGACACAAATATAGTCGTTGGAAGTCAGCATGCTGAGTGGATACGAGCGCTCGTTCTACAACATTCGGTGTGCTGTGTCGTGTCCTCCTTTAAAGTGTCGTCTCTGGAGTGAGGAGATCCGACACCCACATTATAATATTTTTTCCCTCTCAATATTCTGGAGAATCCACCAGCTTCCGTCCAACACACTCCATCAGCCTATGGACACCTTTTCCTATCACTCGCACACTGTCGTACTATGCCCCCTTCTCATACTTCCCCAACGCAACATACTCAACAACTCTTGCTTCTAAAAATTAATAAAGATTAATTTATTAAAATAAAAGTGTAACGTATATGAGACGTGTATGTGAAGAAAATGTGTGACGTGTTCTATAAAGTGTGTAGACTCTGACTCTCAGACAGCAACCCAGTCAGCTGATCCCAGCAAAGATAGACCACAGCACCGTACGTCAGAACATGTACTTCTCACCCGTTGCCGAAACCATCTTGCCGGATACTGCTTTGCCTCTGTAGACCTCTGGTAATCCAATTTCATGAACATCCGAAATAGACACCGGTGGTATTAACAGTTACTCATGGACCGGTTGCACTCTACATAATGTCCGTTCCTAACGTTCCTTAACAACTGCACAAGTCTTTTGTAGTGTGTACGCAGTTAGTTAGTTAGTTAGTTAGTCGACAGATCATCCTCGTTGCACATCGAACCACTCAGTTCATAAGGGCTACTTACTAATGTTAATTGTTACTGTACTGGATTGATCCTCACTCGTGTCTATCCAGCCTCACATATAATGTCATGTGTTCTATTACACGAGATTATATAACTCTAGGTAACTATTAGACCCAATGTCTTCAGCCCGCCACCACTGTCTGATGATGTGTGGTGCATCAGTACGCATCACTCACTTTGGTGAATCAACCTGCGTTTAGCTTTCAGTTACGTTCTGTCTGCACTTTATTGATGGTTGAACGGGTGTTCTTCCGAATGGTTTTTTTTAAAAACTTGTTGAGTTTCCTTGGATCTGGTAGGGAACCTAGGATAGAAACAACACATCTGGTGATAGTACTAGTCACTGATCCTTTTGGCTGAGTGTAAGCCTATCACCTTGCTTACTGATCTTTAGCTAACTAGACTTAGTCATAGAGCAGATTAGCTACCCACCTAGAGTCGAATCAGGCTATGACAAAGAAAAAATCACCAAACAGAATGCGGAACCCCGCCCACCAGGGACACCTACGGGAAGATCCCAATTATCCCTCATTACTCAACTAGTAAAGCTTATCAACACTTCACTAATCTATTCTAGCTAACAGAGCCAAGTATCACTTCACTACTCTAGCTAGTTTCCACTAACAGTGCTAATCATCACACTATAGTTTAACAAGGCCACAGTCTATAGTAATTATAACGAATATATTATAATAAGTTATACCTTAAATGGCACTACTGCAGTCCTATAAATCATATCTACATCTGCCATATAGGCACGTGTAAAATTAAGTCACTAATTAACACACGGTGGATATTATTTCCACTGGCACTGCAGTGCCCTGCACTCTGTCTAGAGCATTATTCAAGTCCACCCTAGTTGATCTCAACTCGAGTTTATATGGCAAACTACCAAAGTTGTCCACGTGACGTTATCCTTTACTCCCCCACACAGGTGGCACAGTGGCAAATCATCCCCTGTCAAGAACTATTTTCCTGGCTTAAATCCTGTCAAAGTTGTCAGTAATTGCCTAGATTCTCAAAACAAGCCAGCTAGTTTCTGTAAACTCCCAACAAAGAGTTTCGATACCAAGCTGCCAATCATCTTGATGTTCCGGAAACCAAGAATTGACAGATGCACTGTTTTCCGTACTAGGTACTTCCGTTTTACATCTGCCCCTGTGATCTCACGGCTTCCATCTGCATTCAAATGTTGACAAACTTGTCACTCTTCTGTTCCGTGGTGACAATCCCAGCAGCCATTTCCGTCTGATGTCCGGCCGTATAGATGACAAACGGAACCATTCCATATCCTAAGCTGACAATATATGTGATTCTACTTGTTAATGAACTGCCAACTCTGTGTATCCATTCCTACTCACTCACCACCAAATGTGTATATGGGCTGACACGATGTAACCTGTACAGCTGTGTTTACTCTGTTAGTACGACTGTTGTGGCCCAGAAAATATACGCCACGCAAACGTCGGTATTATTATCTGGGTTAACTCAGGGCGCTCGTGACATAGGCCCCCTCTTAAGAGAGTAGTCCATCTCACTCTTCTCCACCATGAGTTAAATCCAGATGATTCATTCCTCTTCTTCAGGAGCTGGGTGTCTTGACAAGAAGTCCGCTCCAACATTTTCCTTCCCAGGAATGTACTCTACTGTGAAATTATACGGTTGAAGTAACAACGACCACCGCATCAAACGTGCGTTGAGCTTCTGAGAAGTAGCCAGGAACACCAGGGGCTGATGATCTGACTGGACCCGAAACTTAACTCCATACAAATATGGCTGAAATTTTTGCACTGCCCATACGAGGGACAAGCACTCTCTCTCGACGGTTGAATAATTCCTCTCCGCCTGTAGAAGTTTCTTACTTGCGTATGCCACAGGTTTCAAAACCGAAGCATCGTCTTTTCCTTCCTGTAACAAAGCGGCTCCAATTCCAATCGCACTCGCATCTGTTCTCAACACAAATGATTTGGAAAGGTCAGGGAGCTGTAATACAGGTTTGCTGACCAAGGCCTCCTTTAACTGACAATAGGCATTCTCACATTCTGGTGTCCAAATGATTTGATCCGGTAATCCCTTTTTCAAGGGTTCCGTCAATGGAGCTCCCAGTTCAGTGAAATGTGGGATAAATTTGTGGTAGAACCCACACAACGAGAGAAAAGATCGCACATCCTTCTTCGTTTTTGGCCTTGGTGCATTTCTGATTTTCTCCAGGTTCTTCTCTTCTGGGACAATGTGTCCTGGAGTGATGGTGTGACCTAGAAATTCCAGAGTTTGGTAACCAATCATGCACTTGGTTGGACGAGCAGTAAGCCCTGCTTCCTTGAGCCTATTAAACACTCTCTCCAAGGATTGTAAGTGGTCATCCAAGCTGTCACTGGAAATCAGAATATCATCCATGAATGAGATGATGGACGGATCCTGTAACGGATCTAGTAAAGTCCTCATTATGCGTGTAAACACACTAGGTGCATTGCTGAGTCCAAAGGGCATGACCTTGAATTCGTAGTGTCCACTGGGTGTACTGAAAGCTAACAGTGGTCGAATCTCCGGTTTGACTGGTATCTGATAGTACCCCCGACTCAGATCCACCTTTGAAAAGTACCGAGCCTTATGGAGCCTAGCGAATAATTGAGTTGGATTCGGCAAAGGTTCCACCTGAAACTGTGTATGACTGTTCAGAAGTCGGTAATCTATACACAACCTGTGTTCTCCACTTGGTTTGCGTAACAAAACTACCCCCGCATTGTATGGGGATGTGGATGGTGCAATCACGTCATCCTCCAGCAGTTTTTTTATTTCCTCCTCCAGGGCCTTTTCTTTAGAGAATGGCACTGGGTAAACCTTTTGGCGAACAGGCTCCTGTGTGGTCAAAGTCATCTCGAACTCCACCAACCTCGTTCGTCCTGGTTTATCAGCCAATATCTCCTTATGAGACTTGAGAACCTGGGTTATCCTTTCCCTCTCCTGGGAGGTCAGATCAGGGTTCACTTGCACATCCCTATAGGTTTCCTGGTGTTCCAAGGGATATTCCCTGCCCTCGCTGGTTCCCACTTCTGTCTCCACTGCAACTGCCATTGCCATGACGTGAGCTGCCTTGTCTCCGGGTCTCTCTTCGTATTTCCGCAAGAGATTGATATGGAAAATCTTCGACTTTCCCCGGATCCGGATTTGATAGTTGGTTCTGGATATCACCCTTTCCACGGGAAATGGTCCTTGCCAACCTATCTCCAGTTTGTTGTTTCCCGTTGGGAGTAGCAACAAGACTTTATCTCCCACCTCTAGAGATCTTTCTTTAGACCTACGGTTGTAGTAAGCCGCATGTCTTTTCCTGGCCTTTTTCAAGTTTTGATTTGCCAGAGTCCATCCCTTGTGGAGTTTTTCTTTCAGTTCCTCCACGTATTGATAGGATGAGATCACTTCTTCTGACGTCCCCTCTTCAGTCCAACTCCTCAACATGGCTTCCAACGGTCCTTTGATTGGACGACCAAACAGCAACGTAGCGGGTGGTAGTCCTGTTGAGCCATGAGGAACTTCCCGATAGGCAAAGAGTGCTGCTGGGATATATTCATCCCACCTATCAGGTTTTTCCTGCGCTAGTTTCCTGAGCATTGTCATCAACGTGCCGTTGAAACGCTCCACTTGTCCATTGGCTTGAGGGTGGTAAGGGCTGGTATGTATGTGGTTAGAGTGAAACACCCTAAATACCTCCTCCATGAGTTTTCCACAAAACTGAGATCCATTATCCGTCAGAATTTGATCCGGAAAGCCTAATCTGGTAAAGGCCTCCATCAGTGCGTCCGCCACTCTTTTCGAGTCAATCGTGGTCAACGGTATGGCTTCACCCCACATTGTACAGCAATCCACCATTGTGAGTATATACATGTTCCTCTTCCTAGTCCTGGGAAGTGGACCCACGATATCGATGGCTACCCTCTCGAAAGGAGAGTTCATGATGGGCATCTCACCCAACACCACCGGTGCTGTCCAGTGTTTCGGTGCCACCCTTTGGCACTCAGGGCATGACTTCACATACCGACGCACATCATCTGTCATTCCCGGCCAATAGTAGTGGCAGGAAATCCGCTGCATGGTTGCGGCAATACCCATGTGTCCACTAAAGGAGATGGTATGCCCCATATGAAGAATCTGGGACCGATGAGCTTTCGGGACGACCAACTGACCGTATAGGTTGTCTCCCCTTCCTGCTCTCCTGTAGAGTATCCTATTCTTCATGTAGTACTGCCCCCGTCCTGGTGGATCAGCACTTTTCTGCAGCTTTTTGTAGCAAGGACGTAAAGTATCATCCTCACTCTGGGCAGTTCGTAGCTCCCCCGGCATTGGGTTAGTCACAATTGCGTCTGCCTCTTCCGTTTTCGTCTGAGAGCGAGTCTGCATTGCTCCCATATGAATTGGCTCCCTGGGCATTCCCAGAAAGACATACCGGCAACCTAGGATGACTGGAAAAATGGGATCGGTCAATACAGCGGCCTTGATGGTGCCGGTGACGTACCTTGACCGAATCTCCACATTAGCAATGGGCAACTTCATGGTTACAGCACTCTTCTGTGCAGGCTGTATGTCCAATGTTTCACCTGTGAATTGTTCTGGATGTACCAGATCCGCAGAAATCACGGCCTCCCCGTCCAGTCCTGTGTCGTATAAACACTCCACTTGACGACCGTTAACCTCTACCAATTCCACTACCGGTGGTTTTTCCTGGTCTGGAGTCTCTTCCTCGGCCTCGACCTGTTCGGTGGGCTCCACCTTAGGTTTCCCTGAGCACACGACGAATTGAGTGTCTCCTGACTTTCCCCTGCAGTCAATAGCATTGTGCGTGTTTGACTTGCATTGGTTGCACCATTTCCCTGTCCTAGATTTTCTATTGTCGGACTTGAATGAGCTCTCCTGGTGGCGAGCTTCCTTGTTGACCTTGGCATTTTCCGTGACAACCTCCTTGGAAGTCACTTGACATGCTGCAAAGTGAGGGTTCTTAGCCTTCGATTTGCAGTCCCTCGTATTGTGAGAGGGTGACTTACAAATTGAACACCACTTCTCCGACCACGGTCGTTTAGGTGTAGAGCTTGAAGTGCTCTTGCTTCCCTCCTTCTTCTTCTCTGAACTATCCTCTGATTTTTGCCCATAAGGTTCCCAATTTTTGGTTCCTGAGTTTTTGGCTTTCTTCTTGTCATGTTTCTCTTGACTTTTGGTGTTGGTGGAAAGGTTTTCCCCTGCCTCCCCATGTACCTCGACGAACCGTTCTGCTAATTTATTCACGAGGTCAATACGTTCCGCTCCTTGTTCTCCCAGGAACGTCCTGAGAGGTTTAGACATTTGCTTCTTCAGCTGGTCGACCACCATGAGCTCTTCCAGACTCTCATAGTCATGTGCGAACCCAGCCAAATCCATCCACTTATGGAGATAAGAATTAAGACGCAAACTGTAGGCGGCAAACAACTCTCCCGGTTCTCGTTTCGCTGCTCGAAATTTTTTCCGGTAGGTATGTGACGTAACCTCGACTCGTTTCAGCAGAGCCGTCTTTAACTCATCATAATTGTTCTCATGTCCTGGTGGCAGGCGAGTATAAACCTCGTATCCCGTCCCGCGTAATCCCTGGGATAGCTTAAGATTCCATTTGTTACGCTCCAGACCCATAGCAACTGACATAGCCTCGAAGCGTTGAAGGTATTGGTCAATCTTCTCTTTGTCCTCCTCGTAGACCGCTAAAGGAAACTTCATAGCATGGTACCCATGTCCACCTACTGGTGTTGATCCTGGGATGGAGGAACCTCCAACTGCTCCCTCAGTTTCTCCATTAGATTGACTCTTCAACTCGAGTTCCCTCATCCGGTACTCGTGCTCCCTTTTCTGTGCTTCCTGTTCAGCTTCTAATTTCCTAGCTGCTTGCTCAGCTTCCAATTTCCTAGCTGCTTGCTCAGCTTCAAATTTCCTAGCTGCTTGCTCAGCTTCCAATTTATTAGCTGCTTGTTCAGCTTCCAATTTCTTAGCTGCTTGTTCCAACTCCATCCTTCTCAATTCCAGCTCGGCCTTTCGATCATCCCTTTCCGCTTGACGATACTCTCTCTCCACTTCTTGTATGTAATCCGTTAGAGCAGACCCAGCTAATCCCATTTCTTCCCCCCTTGCCTTTAATTCTAACGTGCTAAGTTTAGGGGTGGCCATTATACAGAGAGGTAAGCTAGCAGGTCTAGTACAATATAACTGCAAATTACTATACAGATATATGAACAAGTACTATAAATCTAGATATTACCATGCACAGCACATTCACGCAGTGACAAGAGTAGAATCAGGACCACAGACCTATGCAGACGTGTGAAGTGTGAACAGGTAAGATATTAGTCCTAACCCCTATCCACATTCACTCTAGCTGGATTCTCCAAAATGATATCTCCCTTTTATAACTAAGGATCCCGTGTCAAAAGACCCCGTTGTCAGAAGATCCCACTGTCAAAGGTTCCTGCTTGCAGGAGATCTTGCTGTCCAATGATTCCGTTTACGGGAGATCCCGCTGTCCAAAGATCCCGTTTACGAGAGATCCCGCTGTCCAAAGATCACGTTTACGAGAGATCCCGCTGTCCAAAGATCACGTTTACGAGCCCCCAATAATGTCGTGTCCTCCTTTAAAGTGTCGTCCCTGGAGTGAGGAGATCCGACACCCACATTATAATATTTTTTTCCCTCTCAATATTCTGGAGAATCCACCAGCTTCCGTCCAACACACTCCATCAGCCTATGGACACCTTTTCCTATCACTCGCACACTGTCGTACTATGCCCCCTTCTCATACTTCCCCAACGCAACATACTCAACAACTCTTGCTTCTAAAAATTAATAAAGATTAATTTATTAAAATAAAAGTGTAACGTATATGAGACGTGTATGTGAAGAAAATGTGTGACGTGTTCTATAAAGTGTGTAGACTCTGACTCTCAGACAGCAACCCAGTCAGCTGATCCCAGCAAAGATAGACCACAGCACCGTACGTCAGAACATGTACTTCTCACCCGTTGCCGAAACCATCTTGCCGGATACTGCTTTGCCTCTGTAGACCTCTGGTAATCCAATTTCATGAACATCCGAAATAGACACCGGTGGTATTAACAGTTACTCATGGACCGGTTGCACTCTACATAATGTCCGTTCCTAACGTTCCTTAACAACTGCACAAGTCTTTTGTAGTGTGTACGCAGTTAGTTAGTTAGTTAGTTAGTTAGTCGACAGATCATCCTCGTTGCACATCGAACCACTCAGTTCATAAGGGCTACTTACTAATGTTAATTGTTACTGTACTGGATTGATCCTCACTCGTGTCTATCCAGCCTCACATATAATGTCATGTGTTCTATTACACGAGATTATATAACTCTAGGTAACTATTAGACCCAATGTCTTCAGCCCGCCACCACTGTCTGATGATGTGTGGTGCATCAGTACGCATCACTCACTTTGGTGAATCAACCTGCGTTTAGCTTTCAGTTACGTTCTGTCTGCACTTTATTGATGGTTGAACGGGTGTTCTTCCGAATGGGTTATTTTTTAAAACTTGTTGAGTTTCCTTGGATCTGGTAGGGAACCTAGGATAGAAACAACACATCTGGTGATAGTACTAGTCACTGATCCTTTTGGCTGAGTGTAAGCCTATCACCTTGCTTACTGATCTTTAGCTAACTAGACTTAGTCATAGAGCAGATTAGCTACCCACCTAGAGTCGAATCAGGCTATGACAAAGAAAAAATCACCAAACAGAATGCGGAACCCCGCCCACCAGGGACACCTACGGGAAGATCCCAATTATCCCTCATTACTCAACTAGTAAAGCTTATCAACACTTCACTAATCTATTCTAGCTAACAGAGCCAAGTATCACTTCACTACTCTAGCTAGTTTCCACTAACAGTGCTAATCATCACACTATAGTTTAACAAGGCCACAGTCTATAGTAATTATAACGAATATATTATAATAAGTTATACCTTAAATGGCACTACTGCAGTCCTATAAATCATATCTACATCTGCCATATAGGCACGTGTAAAATTAAGTCACTAATTAACACACGGTAGATATTATTTCCACTGGCACTGCAGTGCCCTGCACTCTGTCTAGAGCATTATTCAAGTCCACCCTAGTTGATCTCAACTCGAGTTTATATGGCAAACTACCAAAGTTGTCCACGTGACGTTATCCTTTACTCCCCCACACAGGTGGCACAGTGGCAAATCATCCCCTGTCAAGAACTATTTTCCTGGCTTAAATCCTGTCAAAGTTGTCAGTAATTGCCTAGATTCTCAAAACAAGCCAGCTAGTTTCTGTAAACTCCCAACAAAGAGTTTCGATACCAAGCTGCCAATCATCTTGATGTTCCGGAAACCAAGAATTGACAGATGCACTGTTTTCCGTACTAGGTACTTCCGTTTTACATCTGCCCCTGTGATCTCACGGCTTCCATCTGCATTCAAATGTTGACAAACTTGTCACTCTTCTGTTCCGTGGTGACAATCCCAGCAGCCATTTCCGTCTGATGTCCGGCCGTATAGATGACAAACGGAACCATTCCATATCCTAAGCTGACAATATATGTGATTCTACTTGTTAATGAACTGCCAACTCTGTGTATCCATTCCTACTCACTCACCACCAAATGTGTATATGGGCTGACACGATGTAACCTATACAGCTGTGTTTACTCTATTAGTACGACTGTTGTGGCCCAGAAAATATACGCCACGCAAACGTCGGTATTATTATCTGGGTTAACTCAGGGCGCTCGTGACATGCTGATGCCGAGGTATCGGGTTCAAACCCTACACCGGCAACTTGGACTAAAATGTTCACTTCTTGTCCTTGACTTGGGGACGTAAATTAGAAGTACCTCTGAAGTCCGAGTGGGTTCGCCTGATGGCGAGGGACACTGGTAAAAGGGAAAGCTAATCTACAGGTAAAATTCAGTCCAGTGAACTAGAAGTGTAGAGTGTATCTTTAACGACTTTGCAGTTTTTGACAATATTGCCATTCCAACTTTTGTATTTACTTATTATATTGTATGAACTCTACAGAAGGCGCATACAAAACTTGGAACGGCAATATTTTCAAAAACTGCAGTAACACGTGTATGGACTATGCTTGGGTAGTTTAAAGCGAGCGATCGCAAAATTAAACAAAAAACATATAGTCATCAAATCTACAAGTGCTGAAGAGGTTCTATTGGTCAGGCATACCGGCTTACGACCAAATGAATAGGTCAGTTGGCTGGCTTTCAGTGGAGGCAATGAAGTAGATCTGGGGAGACATAATACTGTATACGTGATTGCTCTATACACGATAAAACACAAATAAGTGAATACATTCGGCTACGACTGATGAAAGTTTGAATTCATTGCAGCACTTGCAGAAAGGATCTTGGTGGAGTACGACATAAATTATTCATCGTCTTCTTCTTTGCTCGATATTATGTCTGAGTAGACATCGTCGAATATGAAATTCCATTCCTCCCCGTCATTCTGACAAACTGACATAGCTTATAATATAGCATATAAAAGAATAGCACCTCGTAATTCCACTACATAGGGGATTCAGAATAGACTGAACTTGAAATAATATGTAGCTCGGGTTATAGAGGATGCCTTTAAAGAGAAAAGCGACACACACACGGTATGGATGGGTGTAACAAAAAAGGCATTTAATGACTTTTGAAAGATGGGACTAAAAGAAAAGTTGCAGAAAGATGCAGCTGTGTGGCAAAGTACACAGATGGATCCGCCACTAGAAAATATTTACATGTAAATGAGGAAGAGGCCGACCACGAAAATTTGGATGGAGGGAATAACAGAGTCCATAGGAATATCGATACATGAAGCCCATAATCGGGCACTCTCACGATGTTCATACTTCACCTCGACACCTCAAGGTACAAGAGGAACATGATGAGAGATGAGATGAGATGAAATGAGATGAGATGAACTCCCCACCGCGGTGCCATTATTGTAGGGAGGAACAAAGAAAAATGAAAATAAGATAATTGCTTCGTAACGTATGAAGATATCGGGCAACATGCCAGGTATTGGTGCTAGTCGGGTACGAGAAGCAAAAGCCATGTTTGATTAATAGTCAATTTAATAAGACAAAGAGCCATCACAAGATGTGCTAATACATACGGTAGAGTAGTGGCTAGACACTCGCCTGCGCCACTGTGGCCTGGATTTAGATCATCTTTGGTGTGAATTAAAATTTATACAATTGACCTGGGCTCCCAGGTCGACCCAGTATAAAATGGGTACCAGGAAAGGTCTTTGGGAAAAAAAGCGGCCGGTGTGGTATTGATCACGAATGCCGATGGTCAGTAACACTGTTTCTGGCAACGTACGTCCGATTCCCATCAAGTCATGTAACAGTGATCCTTATCGAATATACAGAGACACATATAAACTACCGTTAGGGATATATAAAGAGACGCCTTACTCCTGCGACAAGTAACATACGCAACGATTGTTACTTTTTTTTTTTTTTCCATTTTAAGACAGTTATACTTAGAGAACATTGATTTATTACTTTAAATATTTGTTAGTTTAATCAGTTCTGCCCTAAATAATGATTATTTTAAAACAATATATTCCCTTTGTGAATTTAAAAAACAGAAGCTACAAACTGTATTTTTGTTATTAAATTATTTCAGCTAAAGTATAATTCATTAATTAACTTCATATGATATAAAACACTGCAGCAGGTGCCCGAGAAGACGCAGTGAAATATGCCAGGCTGATAAACCGTGCAACATATTGTTTGTGGCTTTTGTTTTAAATTATTATTTAATCACCCTTCACCCCACAACATTGTTATTGTTTTGGGACATAACCTTACATACAAACTGTTGTGGTTGAGTGAGACGTGGGAATACATTCCATCTCCCTTGCGTCTGGAATGCAGGTTAAACAACATACAAATCTGTGTCGATTATTGAAATGTTATAACTTCCTGTATCCAGCGGTTCTCTTCCCCCGCCCCTTCACCAGAGTGTGGTGTATATGAAATATGAATCAGATGAAAGACGATCGCAACACTAATCCCCATTCAAATCTCGGCATCTGCGACGTTAAAAATACGACGTCAATATTGAAACTAGCCTGATACACTTGTATTGATCAACACTTATAGAATATATATAACTTAAATGTTATCTTCTCGTTCAGAAGGCAACGGCAAACTACACAACAGTCTGAATCGTTTAGAAAATCAATCTGCAAAAGACATGCAACTCTTTTTTAGTGTAAAAGTATGAGAACATTGTTACAATTAGTTAGTTAGTTACTTAGTTAGTTAGTTAGTCTTTCCTCTTGAGCCTAAGGCGGCGCATAGGACAGAAGTCCTGTCTCTCCATGCTTGGCGGTTCGCTGCTACCTGTTGTAGATCTTGGATATTTACTTGGCCACCATAGAATGAGCCTTCTCTGATGATGGTTCTAAGCAGGGTCTCTCTTGGTCTTCCCCGTTTTCTTTTCCCTACCGGTGACCATATGAGGGCTTGGTAGGGGAGTCTTATCTTGTCCATTCTGAATACATGGCCGATGTAGTTCCAATGGCGTCTTCTTATGAAATTGGATACTGTATCTTGCTTAGTCTCTTGTCTTATTTGCGAATTGGTTCTGAAGTCTGTCCAGTGGATGTTTAGAAGTCTTCTAAGACATTTGTTCTCAAAATTATCTAATTTTTTATCTAAAGCTACCGTTGATTTCCAACTTTCACATCCATACGTTAACACTGGAATCACACAAGAGTTGAAGATTTTAAGTTTCGTGTGTTTGCTGAGTGACTTTGACTTCCAGATGTTTGACAGTTTATTGAAGGCACCAGATGCCAGTACGATTCTAGATTATATTTCTGGTGTTGAGTCCCCTGTAGATGTCATTTTGCTTCCTAGGTATGTGAAGCTGTTGACTTTTTCAAGAACGTAGCTGTTCAGTTTGGTGTCATCTGAACTATCACAAATAAACCAAAAATCAAACCACTTGTTAAATGTCCTTAAATAATTCTTCATATTAACATTAAGGTTACATGTTTATATATACAAATTCAACAAACTTCGTTAAATGGTTGTTGTGTATAACATTGTTTTTCCGCCCGCTTTGAACTCATGCGTAGTCATACACATGCTACTACTTCAAGTACTGCAGACTGATTGTTGCGTGTGGATTAGCTTTCCCTATTACCAGTTCCCTCGACATCGGGCGAAACCACTCCAACTTCTAAGGAACTTGTAATCTACGTCCCCAAATCAAGATCGAGAAGTCAACATTTTAGTCCAACTGACCAATGTAGGGGTTGAAACCGCTACCTCGGCATCAACAAACGAGCGAGCGCTCTTATGCTTTCCGCCCTACTGCCCGCCATAACATTTTCAATAGTGGCAAGACTTTCGAAATGGAATATAGTTGGAGGTACAAGGATTCTTTTGGACGCCTAGCTAGACAGGGTTCGCTATTTGAAAGACTTCTGGAAGACTGGGTCCCGTAACATTGACATTCTTCTTAAACCGAAAAATAACACACATCTATTGTTAGGCTGGTTTATAGATTGTCCTCCTGTCTTAGCACCGAGGTACCATCTCCACGGTGACAATGTTGCGAGCTCCCCTTTCCTTCTCCAAGCCCAGGAACCAGCGGATTGAGCTTCGGCGAAAAGTCATGGCGATACGTGTACGCTAATCAGACTGGGAAGCCAGACAGTGTATATGAATGCACTGTTGTCCCACCAATATGTCAAATTTGCATATCCTTTACAGGACGTCGCAGTCAACCCCAGTATTTTTTGGCTGTTTGTAATTTCTTGGGAAGTTTACGTTAAGTAGATTACCGTTGTGTTTTGAACGATTGGCACTAATACCAATAAATGAAAACCAAAGCTAGGCAGTCTGCTGTCAAATCTGTGTGTCGAATGCGGAATACGGGAATACGAATTGCTTCACCACGGAGCCGGCCCAGTTTAGGTCTGGGAATATTTCCAAGAACAACAGTTATCTAATGATGTTACACGTCCCCTTGATATCTTGGACAATCAGATCGGATACTTAGACTTCTAGCGTAATTGCGGGAATAAAATAAGAGGTTTATTGTTCAAGTTGTACACCTCATAACATCACACGGCAGATGCAAATGGCAAGGAGTCGGTCATAATGACGCTGATCTGGCAAATTTGTTAGGAAATAAAATCTAACCAAAGGTACAGCCTATTTCCTCGGATGGAATCTGTCTGGAGGAAACCAGCCTTACACAAAGACATGCCATAGTCGACACACTGACGTCTGAGGTACATTACTAGGCCAGACGCGCTCCCATCGACAGTGGGACGAAGAGGAAGAGGAAATGGTTTCTCGAGCAGTTATAATGAATCTGCATACACTGGGCGATCCAGGTTCCTGTCAATGGTTCCCAAACAAGAAAGGAATTACGTTAACAGTGGGCACCAGAAATTGAGACATGAATAATTCGATGCATAATATTTTTTTCTAAGGTCTAGACGGAATTAATTTTGAATTCACTCTTCGAAATGTGATGTTTTATTGTCACTGAAATGGTATACCCATTGTTGTGTATTTTAAAGCTGTGTATTTACATCGATTATAAATCATCTTCTAGAATGTGTAAAATATTGAACTCATGGAGGGAAAGGATTTTCCATCAGCATTTCAAAAGAATTTACAAGCAGAATTGACAGACTCATAATGTAATTAACGCATATTGTGATTAGGTGTATAGTAAAGTCATTAGTAGCGCTTCCAACTTCACGCCAACGAGTCTCCCCAAAATGTTCCGTTCCTGTGCCAGTGAATGTCCCAACCAGCCGCTTTGTCTTCCCAGAAGATTTAATGGTGCATAGTTTAGGCTTTATGGGCGTGAGAGAGAGAGAGAGCGAGGGGGGGGGGGGGGCAAGGTTTATTTTAGAAACATAGAATCACTTGTTCGTTTCGACGGTGATTCGAATCCATAACCGTCGGGTCATAAGGCAAGTGTACTAGCCACTGCAGTGCCGTGGTTCCGATAATGCTAGCCATTGAGCTTTCTAGGCTCATTATCTTCTATTGGACTTTGTTAATATGGCATATGCACCCATTTTTCATAAGTAAACTTGTAATGTGTACGTTTGATTTTATGTATTCATCTGCTCATGTTAAAGTTTCCTTCTTGTGTATGTTTACTGTATTTAAATTGTGTGTTGTAGTTGTGTGTTTCTCTCGTCTGTAATAGTAATAGTTATGACTGTAAACCATATTATTTAGTAGTTTATTTATTGTTTTTTATATATTTATAATAGTGTTTTATTAAATATCCATTCTTGGTGAATTACAGATGGGTAAAATATCTCGGATCGGCCTCTACTATGGTACAAAGATGTATGTAAGCTGTAGATGCATTATAAAGGCATTAATATTGTACATTGGCATCACGTTTCCATTGATCGCATTGCATGGAGAGAAAGGTTCAGGATCTGAATACAGACAAAGGATAAGCATTGCGGATAGATCAGTCGAGTAAGACGTCAGGTGGTCCGTGATGGTGGAATTCACCGTGTGTTCATAGGCATCCATTGTAGACGAACATTTACCTCGCGAATTAGTCTGTTCAGTCAAATTCTCTATCGCCATGGGTTGTAGTTATGCCTTTTAAAGCACAATGTGACAAACTATCATCCGCTAAGACGACAAGATGTCAGTAACAATAAATTTTCGATATTAGTATTAAATAAAGTATTGTAAATATCAATAGTGTGATGTACACATGTTAACAGCAAACGCCTTTCAGATTTGTAACTGCAAAAAATATTGACAAAACAGAGAAGTCACACTATACACACACGAACAAACCAGGAAGGTCACTACATATAGAGGTAATTAACACAACGCATGTATATGCTTGTGATAATAAGGTAATAAAAACTAGATAACGTTTGCAGGATCCTTAAATACCATTATTTGAGTTCTTCCTTCTTTGGGAATATTGATTATGCTGCTGGAACTACCTCAATCATATTATGGAATATAAAGGAAGACAAAGAATGAAATGGTTCTGACGTCTGGCAAGAGAATCTTTAAATTAGATAACATCAGATAAGAGATTTCAAGATTGAATGAAGGACGGACTGTATTAAGGGGACTCTACCTGGTAGAAAGCTGAATTAAACGCGGCTACTTCGCAGAGGGGATTATGGCAGCGAAAAGGGGTTAGCCCTGCTTGATGGCTAAGACGATGATCCGGATTCAATCCACGGCAGCAGCGGGATTCTTTCTTCCGAGCAATAAGGCTCTGAGATCGATTCAACCTCGTTAAGTTAGTTCTGGACTACACAGAACAATTAGTGTAATGAGTCCCTAACAAAACCATTCTGTCACATTATAATGGAAGGATAAGAAACACGATACAAGGAGATATTAAGGTGCTCAATTTGGGGTTGTTGCAGATAAAAGTTCAAGGAATGCAAACGTTAATTTATCGATGATCATGGAGACATGTATTCAAATGCATAAGGGTTTATTTGTATTCTGAATAGATTATATTAAAGCTGTTGATGAAATCTCAAAAAATGCTCCAGATATTCAGCTTACAAAGGTGGAGTTGGATATCAGCTATTAGAAACCATCTAAAGAAGACATTAGAGAAGCTATTAAACATTTGAAGGATAGGAAAGCTGCTGGACCAGATGGTATCCCAGCAGCAACTATTAAAGAAAAGTCGACTTAGTTATTAAACAGCTTATTTAGCAAAATCTGGGAGACCTAACAAATACCGGCTAAGTGGAGGGAGGGAGATATCTAGTGACGCTAGCATAGAAAGAAAGAGGACCCATTGAAGTGCTACAACTATAGAGGGATAATATTATTGTTAGCTCCCAGGAACATATTACGCAGAATAGTTCCACCAATGTAGAACACATCCAAAATGCTGAGGTCACCAAAGAAAGTTTATATGCATTAAGCCTCTCGACATGTCGACCTCGAGTTAAAACTAAAAATAATCAAGTGCTACTTTTCTCTGGATTATTGTGTGGCGCAGAAACACGGTGAATGAATAACTATTGTGCGGCAAAAATTGAAGCTTCCGGAATGTGATTATATAGTCAGACAGGGGGAAAAAATATGAAAGGAGGCGAAAACAAACATAAATGTAACACAAAACCTTGGATTTCGAAAACTTTACTGAACGACGTTACATCGAGATTACTTAAGCACTTTACTCATATTAAAAATCAACAGTTTGAAGCAAAAGGATGTGTTAGAGAGAAAAGTGTGTGTGTGTGTGTGTGTGTGCGTGCGTGTGTGCGTGCGTGCGTGTGTGCGTGTGTGTGTTTGTGTGTGTGTGTGTGTGTGTGTCAGAGGAAGACTATGCAATGTTGCAAGCTTGTGGAAAATATCAAGAGATGAAGTGGAAGAATTTTAAGTGAGCACACCTTTGAGATGCAAAACAGAGGGCTCTGAAGACTCGTTACAGCCGACGTGTAATGAGATGGTGCTTTATTGATTGATTGATGGAGACGAAGTTAAATGTCTAGCACTAACAAGATGATGCAACGTTAAAAGTACATGTTGGACAGAGTGTTGTGTACTAGAATATTGTCTATGCTACTACGTACATATTCAGAGATGGTGCTAAAGCTCTTTGTGCACTATGGAATTCTCAAACACGTTCTCCTGAGTCATTTACTTTCCCTTTCCTAAATAATTCTAATTTTCTAACAGTCATTTCATTCAAACATATACCACTAGCACAGCCCTATGTAGAGGAACCTGAGACTGATGGAATGCTGGACATTTTCAGGGTAATTACCATCAGCACGCGACACGATGCTTAATTGATTGATTGATGGAGAATTCGTTAAAAGTCTAACACTAACAAGATGATGCAAAGTGTAAAGCAAATATTGGACAGCGAACTCAAGAAAATGTTTCAAGGACAGGCAAAGCCATACAACGGATAATGCCGTGCATGTTAGATTGTTTACTGGGAATCCCGGTAGGACGTTTCCAAACATATCACGCTTTTATGCCAAATATGTGACATGCACACACATTCAATCTACAGAAAATAATGTGATGAGTTTCTCTCTCGTCTCCCATATTCACATGGGTGTTGTGTGGCCTCTGTCTTTGACATGACTATAAGTGAATGTTTTAGTTCTGCTCAGGACAGTTGTCCACTGATTTTCGGTCTACAGGAACACATTCAGTTTGGAACAAACAACAATGGATGGCGGAAAATGTGAAGTAGGGAATTGTCACAGTTAAAAGACTTAACATTTGATATTATATATCAAATTAAAATGGCTTGTATAGGGAAAACTGCTGTATATAACCCCATGGCAGATACGGGAAGTCACTTAAGACGATTATACATCCCATGGCAATAAATCAGTTAAACAGCGTTAAGAGCTATGATTCAACACCAGCAACAAATAATAGTATAGGGTGTATTTTTAATGACTGTGCAGTGTTTGAAAATATTGCCGGTCCAAGTTTTGTATTCATCCTCTGTAAAGTTCATACAACATAATAGGTAAATACAAAACTTGGACCGGCAATATTTCAAACACTGCACAGTCATTAAAAATACATCCTGTACATACGTCTTTCCTGGTGCAACATAGGGAGTACATCAGAGACAATTTCATACGCCCGAAAGACAAACATCGAGATTTTTAACTTAGATGTAAAACTCGAGTCTAGTGCTTCCAGTGTGACGTGTATAAGGCCTTAGGTTCGTACCGGATTACGATCAGCGTTGCCAGTAGTGGGGTGTGCTCAGTCTTTAAAACTTCAAATCCCGAAACAAATAGATCAATTAGATGTAAGAGACTAATTTTCAGAATACCGTGGGTCAAGAAGAAATTAAATACGGACACTACAAATAATGAAGAAAAATGTCTCATAAACATTGTCATGTCTTATCATCATCATCATCATCATCATCATCATCATCATCATCATCATCATCATCATCATCATCATCATCATCAACTTTATCATCATCATCATCATCATCATCATCATCATCATCATCATCGCTATGTTTTTGCATTCCCACACATCTCGACCTTTGATGTTTTGAATCAATTTAATTTTTGTTGCGTCCACTCACTTTAAACTGAAGCATAGTCTATGAAGATGCTACTAATTTGTGTGCTCTGGGCTGAATTTTGCGCATAGATTAGCTTTCCTTTTTAACAGTATCCCTCGCCATCCGACTTAGGAGGTACTTGTAATTTACGTCCACTAGTTAAGGACGAGAGGTCAACATTTTAGAAGGTGTTGAACCTGCTACCTCGGCATCAATACACCTGGTGTTTGAGAACAAGTGCTCTTCAATTACATTGAAGATATCCTTCCATACCAACGTCTTAGGCCATCTATCATCGTTTCTCTCTGTCTGCCTCATCTATCACAAATATTTGCGGTGGCTACGTGTATCCAATGTCTTTCTTTTCATTATGTGAACAAAGCACACTGTTGCCTCTTTCTAATAATTGTATTTACTGTTCTAATTGCTTTCGCCTATTCCAGACACTGGTTGTTTTGTTGCTCTGGTTGTCCAAGGGTACAAGCCTTATCCTAGTGCGAGGAAATGTAACCTGAAGACTGAATGTCATGGCAGGGCAGACCAGGCACTAAGCCTTGATTGTCAACTGGTCTAGGATTGAAGCTCCGATAGGCGGACAGTTAAATCATTGCTTTGCTGATCTGGCAGCTTCTGCAGCTTGTCTTGCTCCAGGCGTATTGGTTTACCTTTCCTCTGGAGTACACTAGACAGGCTGAGAGAGGGATCATGCTGCATGGGCAACACATGGTCTCTAAATTCAGGTCACGCTTTGTGTTATGGAGAGGTATAACTCCATTTTACAAACTATCGTCTGTCAAGACGGCAAGGTGCCAGTCAGTCCAATGTGTTAGTTAGTTGCATATCCTTTACAGGACATCACAGTTAACCCCTGCATTTGTGTTGACCTTTTGCGATTTCTTGGAATGTTTACTTTCTGTAGTTTGCAATTACTTTCTGAACGACTGGCACTCATACCATTTTATAAAACTAAGCTCAAGGTGGTATGCTGCCAAATCGCCCGCAGCTGTGTTTCGAAAGCCGTATGTGGGATTACGACACGCTCCCGTAACCCCTTCGCCACAGAGCTGGCCAGGTCAAGGTGACGAAACTAAATTAAAACACTGGCCACATCAAGTGACGTAGAGATGTGGACACAACTAGAATCGAAGAGCATTTGAAGGAACAATTCCTAGAGGCAAGGCAAGGGCCTTTCACTGTGTGCGTGCACAGGCTGCGAAAGATACTCTGGACATCAGAATGTATCAGGCAAGGGAATTGGGTTCATGAGAGAAATAATGCGAATAACTTGTATTGCCAACGTAACTAACAACTAACTCTGAAAGAGGTTAATGAAAGCAGAACATTATATAGTTAGTTAGCTGCATATCCTTTACAGGACGTCGCAGTCAACACCAGCATGATTTTCTGTTGTGATCTCTTGGCAAGTTTATGTTCAGGAGTTTGCCATTGCTTTCTGAACGACATGCTGCAGTTGACTGCTACCTCCTGTAAAGGATATGAAACTAACGTTATCGCTACGGGAGGGACAGGCTCTGCCCACATACACTTTCGTGCACGCATGCCTACAAAATGTCATGGACATAACATCTTCACATACCCACACCAGGTTCGTGCTCAAGGGCTTTATTTTATTGTTTTTAAAGGCAGCCAGTGTAATATTGACCCCATCATCAACGAGGATGTGCTAGAGTATATGGGGGGTGAAAAGAGATGGGCGATAAAGTTGAGTAATGTTATAGATTCTCTAGAAATGTAAAGAGATGGTCGATAAATTTGAGTAATGTTATAGATTCTCTAGAAATGTAAAGAGATGGTCGATAAATTGGAGTAATGTTATAGAGACCCTGGAAATGAAAAGAGGTGGACGATGAATTTGAGTAATGGTATAGAGACCCTGGAAATGAAAAGAGATGGACATAAATGTGAGTAATGTTATAGGGACCCGATAAATGAATTGAGTTGGATGATAAATTTGAGTAATGTTATAGAGGCCAAGGTAATAACATAAAATGGAAGATATAATAAAACGAGTAAAGATGTTCCAGACAGTTGGGTATTGGGGGGGGGGGGGAAGGGGGAGATGAGACGGAAGATATAAAACGAATAAAAATATTCTAGACAATCTGGGAGTGACATCAAATGAATGACAGAAAGCGAGTAATGTTCCAGAGAATCTTCAATGAAACGGCATGGAAGAAATAAAATAAGGCACGTCAACACTGTTTGGCAAAATGGAAAGCCGTGTCACTCGTAATAAATTCATACCAGATAGAATAAAAGACCGTAGGCGAGCAAGAGGTGTATAGACATGCATGTAAGCGGGAAGATTTCGCTAAAACTAGGCGACCACCAACCTGGCAGAGTATTGAATCAGTCCAAGACAGAAAACTCCAGAGCTTACTTGCAGACATATCTCCGTGTGAAGAAGGCTCCACTGTTGTGTTTTAACTTTCACAAAATACCAAACTTACTGTCCTTATTTGGCAAATCATTGTCAGAGGATTTGCTGTAATTGGAAGTGATGCGAACCTGAGCATCGCAAGATTTATGTGAGTGCGCTAATGCCCGGGCACGGGGCCTCATCATGTAACAATATGATTTATATTGACAGGCATACCACGGTACTAATTCCCATTTCCAGACAGCCAGGCGTTATTCTCATTCTCTTCGATTCTAAGGATTTATATTTTCACTACGAATGAGAGGAAATTTAAGATGAAATCCAGGATTAGTGGCTGCTAAAATGTATCAATCCCTTATTTTCAGATAGCTAAAAAAGGCATGCTCTGGCTAAAACCATGTATAAGTAGAGACAAAATAACGCAAAGATGCAAGTGAACTCAATAGAGCTAAATAATGGAAAGTAAACAGTCTGGTCGGCTGTTGGTTTTACCGTACCAGAGCTAAATCCATTAAGAGTGCGATAACGAGTATGGTAAGACAGCATTCGAATACCGATATAGGTCTGTCTATGGCAATATTAACCACGGGACATTGGTAATAAGGAAAGCTAACCCACATGCACACACTTGTGCAGTTGACGCCTCAGTAGTAGCAGCTAGCAGTAGTATCACGTGGGTGGACTACGCTTGAGTTCAAAGCAAGCGAAGGAAATAATATACTATGAGACACGGAGGCCTGTTACTGAAATAATATACTATGAGACACGGAGGACTGTTACTGAAATAATATACTATGAGACACGGAGGCCTGTTACTGAAATAATATACTATGAGACACGGAGGCCTGTTACTGAAATAAAATACTATGAGACACTAAGTTCTGTTGCTGAAATAATATACTATGAGACACGGAGGACTGTTACTAAAATAATATACTATGAGACACGGAGGCCTGTTACTGAAATAAAATACTATGAGACACGGAGGACTGTTACTGAAATAATATACTATGAGACACGGAGGCCTGTTACTGAAATAATATACTATGAGACACGGAAGACTGTTACTAAAATAATATACTATGAGACACGGAGGCCTGTTACTGAAATAATATACTATGAGACACGGAGGCCTGTTACTGAAATAAAATACTATGAGACACTAAGTTCTGTTGCTGAAATAATATACTATGAGACACGG
Source organism: Cepaea nemoralis (assembly GCA_014155875.1). Lineage (NCBI taxonomy): Eukaryota > Metazoa > Mollusca > Gastropoda > Stylommatophora > Helicidae > Cepaea > Cepaea nemoralis. Next base: position 8,770 of record JACEFZ010020639.1, on the reverse strand, counting down.
AGGCCTGTTACTAAAATAATATACTATGAGACACGGAGGCCTGTTACTGAAATAAAATACTATGAGACACGGAGGACTGTTACTGAAATAATATACTATGAGACACGGAGGCCTGTTACTGAAATAATATACTATGAGACACGGAGGCCTGTTACTGAAATAAAATACTATGAGAAACGGAGGCCTGTTACTGAAATAATATACTATGAGACACGGAGGACTGTTACTAAAATAATATACTATGAGACACGGAGGCCTGTTACTGAAATAAAATACTATGAGACACTAAGTTCTGTTGCTGAAATAATATACTATGAGACACGGAGGCCTGTTACTAAAATAATATACTATGAGACACGGAGGCCTGTTACTGAAATAAAATACTATGAGACACTGAGGACTGTTACTGAAATAATATACTATGAGACACGGAGGCCTGTTACTGAAATAATATACTATGAGACACGGAGGCCTGTTACTGAAATAAAATACTATGAGACACTAAGTTCTGTTGCTGAAATAATATACTATGAGACACGGAGGCCTGTTACTAAAATAATATACTATGAGACACGGAGGCCTGTTACTGAAATAATATACTATGAGACACGGAGGCCTGTTGCTGAAATAATATACTATGAGACACGGAGGCCTGTTACTGAAATAATATACTATGAGACACGGAGGACTGTTACTGAGATAAAGTACTATGAGACACGGAGGCCTGTTACTGAAATAATATACTATGAGATACGGAGGCCTGTTACTAAAATAATATACTATGAGACACTAAGTTCTGTTGCTGAAATAATATACTATGAGACACGGAGGCCTGTTGCTGAAATAATATACTATGAGACACGGAGGCCTGTTACTGAAATAATATACTATGAGACACTAAGTTCTGTTGCTGAAATAATATACTATGAGACACGGAGGCCCGTTACTGAAATAATATACTATGAGACACGGAGGCCTGTTACTGAAATAATATACTATGAGACACTAAGTTCTGTTGCTGAAATAATATACTATGAGACACGGAGGCCTGTTGCGGAAATAATATACTATGAGACACGGAGGCCTGTTACTGAAATAATATACTATCAGACACGGAGGACTGTTACTGAAATAATATACTATGAGACACTTAGTTCTGTTGCTGAAATAATATACTATGAGACACTAAGTTCTGTTGCTGAAATAATATACTATGAGACACGGAGGACTGTTACTGAAATAAAATACTATGAGACACGGAGGCCTGTTACTGAAATAAAATACTATGAGACACGGAGGACTGTTACTAAAATAATATACTATGAGACACTAAGTTCTGTTGCTGAAATAATATACTATGAGACACGGAGGCCTGTTACTGAAATAATATACTATGAGACACGGAGGACTGTTACTGAAATAAAATACTATGAGACACGGAGGCCTGTTACTGAAATAAAATACTATGAGACAAGGAGGCCTGTTACTGAAATAAAATAGTATGAGACATGGAGGACTGTTACTGAAATAAAATACTATGAGACACGGAAGCCTGTTACTGAAATAAAATACTATGAGACACGGAGGCCTGTTACTGAAATAAAATACTATGAGACACGGAGGACTGTTACTGAAATAAAATACTATGAGACACGGAGGACTGTTACTGAAATAAAATACTATGAGACACGGAGGCCTGTTACTGAAATAAAATACTATGAGACACGGAGGACTGTTACTGAAATAAAATACTATGAGACACGGAGGCCTGTTACTGAAATAAAATACTGTGAGACACAGAGGTCTGTTACTGAAATAAAATACTATGAGACACGGAGGTCTGTTACTGAATTAAAACACAATGAGACACGGATGTCTGTTACTGATAACACCGGGGTAAAATCTAGAGGAAAATATAAATATTGCATCAAGATTACACCCACATGCAAACAAATTGTGGTTCAGCCTTACACAGAGCTGAAGACAATGAGATTGGAGAATAGAGACATATCACAGAACGCCATTCTTATTAAGGTGATAATAATGTTGATCATGATAGCGATTGTTTTCACAGGCTTCTGTAGTAGTTATTCACATATATTTAGATTCCTGTATAACAGATAGCAGTGAATATACATTACGCATCATTTACGAGGATCAAATCAAATCAACTTTATTTTCAAAGGGTAACAAATTGGGCACGCAGGCCCGTCTTACATTCGGCCCTTCCAATCACTCGTCTTTCGTTCATCAAGAGCATTATACATTTACATAGGAAGAAAGATAAACATTGTGAAATGAATGTTGTAAACATAATCAAGACAAATTACCATGTTATGAGGCCCATATCCCATCTAACCATACATCACCCCACACATACACACACCCAGGGACACATACATACCCCACCAAGCAAACCATCCCCCTCCCGCACATTCCCCACCCTCACACACTGCCCTCACCTGTTCCCCCAACCATAACACATTCGCCACCCACAAACATCCCCCACCAACCCACACATCCCACGCCCACCCACATACACATCCTAACCCACACATCCTCTCCCCCACCCACACCTCCAACCACCCATCCCCCAGCCACATCTCCATCGACCACATATTCCCCACCCACGCACACACATCCCCCACCAACCCACACATCGCACATCCACTCACACATCCCCAAACCATACACACACATTCCCACCAACTGACATCTCCCTACCTCGACACACACACACACACACACACACACACACACACACACACACACACACACATCTCCCTAACCACCTATACATCCCCAATCCACTCACGAACACCCCACCACCCACACGTACATCCTCCACCCACCCACACATGCCTTAACCCAATCCCCCACCACACACACCCACCCGCACATCACATACATCTTCTACCACGCAATATTCCCAACCCACACACCGCACACATATCCCTCACCAACACATCCCACACCCACATACCACCACGCATCCCCACCTACACACCACACATATACCCCCACCCACATACCACACAATATTCCCACCCACATCCACACAGATACCCTGACCCATCCACCCCACATACCCCCACCCACACACACATACCCACCCACACAATATCCCCAACCAACACACCACGCGCCTCTCCCCACTAAAATATGCATTTCCCACCCATCCACCAACACACACTCACTCACGCACACATCCTCCATTACGCACCCACGCACCCCCACCCCCAACCAAACATCTCTCGAGCACAATACCCCTACCCATACACATCCTCCACCCACTCACTCATCCCCTTCGGACACATACACATCCCTCACCCATCTACACATCCCTAAGCCACTCACACAACCACACCCACACATTCTCCATCCACGCACACATCTCCCACTCCACACCCCCACCACCCACACATACTTCTCCCAACTACCACACACCCTCTACTCACCCACACATATCCCCCACCCATACACACATTCCCCGAACCCATCACAAACATCCCCTACACCACACACTATCCCCCACCCACACACACATCCTCACCCATACCACCACAAACAAACCTCCCATCGACACACCATGCACACATCCCCCACCAACACACCATACACATATCCCAAACCCACACACCATACACTTCTCCCCATCCGCCATTACATCCCCAATCCACCCACACAATCCCCTACCCACACAACCCCGCCACCCACACATACTTCCCCAAACCATCCATACATCTCCACCCACCCACACATATCCCCCATCCAAACACACATCCCCCGCACCCGTCCCATACACATACCCTCCATCCACCATACACTTTCACCCCCACACATCCATCCAGACATCCCACCAACACCCACAAAAATCACTACCCACCAACACCATCTAGCGTGTATATGGATTTCGTCAGGATAACCCAAAGACGAAGATTATGAACTTTATTAACTACTCCAACACTATACACATGACACTTGATGGGCGAATTACATATTCCAGCAGTTTTAACTTTGTTTTTCAAAGTGGCGTCGGACCAGTGACTCCAGTACTAAAACAGTGTGTAGTGATGACGTTTTTGGTGAAAGAAGGTTAAAAACTCGCTGAATTTAATCGTCGGTGTTTAAATGGTTTAAACCCTTTAGCGAAGGTAATGAATCCATCGACGATGACCTCCGTGAAGATCGACCGAAAGGTATCATTACCAGTGAAGCCATTCTTAGTGTCGAAAACATTGTTTTAAACGATCCGCGGGTTACTGTATGCGAAATCACAATGGCCACTGGTATAAGGAAAATTTATGACCGGCTCCGTGGCCGAGGGGTTAGCAGCTTTCTCCGCTAACCCCGAATACTCTCGTCACGTGACGCGACGAGAATTAGCAGTGGTTCGAATCGCAAAAGTGACTTATGAGAGTATGGAGCCGGTCGCTCAGAAAGTCGTGGCGTGCTGATGAGCGTAATCTAGCCTAGGAATCAACATACAGCTGAAAGATGCTGGTGTTGACCGCAATATCCTGAAACAGGATGGAAACGCGGGAAAAAAAAAAAAAAAAAAAATTATCATCAGGGATAACCTCAATTGTCATAAAGTTTCCTGTCGATGGTTGCCGAAAACAAAAGGTAGTTCTCCAATGACGCAAGGACCAGCCAAAAGAATATTATGCTGTCGGAATACACAAGCTGGAAGACTGGTGGGCAACATGTGTTGCATGTGCAGGTGACTACGTCGAAAAATAGCTCAGGTTAATTCAATTCATCTCTCACAGTTATCTAGAGCATACATCTGTCCGGTACTTCCTGGAGGAACCTAGTATTCACCCGAGAACAGTTCTAGAAAATTGTGAAAATAATCAACTCGGTTGCGCAGAATAGAAGGACTAAAATGGTAAGACAGAACTCACCTTCGGGAGCCTCCGTGGCGAAGTGGTTGGCTGTCTGACTCGGGCTCCGTAGGTTGTGGGTTCGATTTCGGGACGCGTCCTTCGTTTCACGAGTGCATTTTTTCCGGAGACTCCTGGGAGTCGTCGCTGGAACTACGGGGTTCGTGCTTTGTGCGACATTTTCCGCGCTGCGGAAAGAGACTGAGCCTTATGGGATAAAAACCCGTTGCAATGAAGTCCACCCTGTCAACATTTAAGCGACTTTTTAAGAACCACCAATGCGGAGCTCATAGCGAGAAGATTAACCACTTATCAGTTGGTCACGAGATGCAGGAAAGACGACGGTGCTGGATAGAACACTCATTTATAGACAACCTGATACAACTATAGTAGAAGGCCTCATTGTCTGTAACCCACATGGCTGACGAAATAAAGGGAGACAATAAAATAAACATGGGGAGGAGAATTGGAGATTAATAATATTGGAGAAGTGCTGAAAGAGATGGCAAAGTTGGGACCACGTGATGTGTGTTGGGTGAGGAGCTATGTTCCAGTTAGAGATAAAGAGCAGAATAAGCAGCAGAAGCAGTATCATCATCATCATCATCATCATCATCATCATCATCATCATCATCATCATCATCATCATCAGCAGCAGCAGCAGCAGCAAAAGCAGAAAAAGAAGAAGAAGAAGAAGAAGAGAAGAAGAAGAAGAAGAAGAAGAAGAAGAAGAAGAAGAAGAAGAAGAAGAAGAAGAAGAAGAAGAAGAAGACAAGATAAAGTGTGGATAGACACAACCTAACAATGGACTGAAAGAAGTGTGTGCAAACACAGTGCTTCCTGAAGACTGACTACAGGCGACCGTCAGTGCTGAGACCGTCAGTGCTGAGACTCAGTGCTGAGACGTTTTATGTTCCCCGCGATGATCAAGGCCAGACGATGTCGGCCACGCATTATAGCTGATTCCCAATACATACATATAGCACTCTACTACTTCTACTAATGAAGAATCAGATTCGCTGTGCTGGTCACTTAACTCGCTTGCCAGATCACAGGCTCCCTAAACGAATTTTTTACGGCGAGTTGCGTTGTGGGAAACGCTCCCAAGGGGGCCAGAGGAAACACTTTAAAGACCCTCTGAAAATCTCACCGAATGTTTTTGGAATTCATCATGACACCTGGGAGACTGCAGCCAGAGACCGAAATTTGTGGCGTGCATCATTATGCAAGGATGCAGTCACGCGTGAGGCAACCAGGACTGCAAGGGCTGTGAAGGGACAGAAAAACCACTAAAGGAACTGTCCTCTAGAAACGTTTGTCAAAGAACATTTCGAGCCAAAATAGGCCTTATCAGCCATCTTAGAACTCACGGCTCCATACTTTCAACCCCACTGAATGAAATGAATGGTCATCATTATTCTTGATGGACAAACAACAACAACAACAACAACAACAACAACAACAACAACACATGTAGCACTTGATGATAGTGCTAATGGTGGTGATGGTTGGCATAAGAACGTTGTTATAACGAACTACAACATGCACAATTATGCACAAAGAAGCAAGAGAATGTATCGATATGCAAGAAGCCCGTTTCTGTCGTCAAGCTCTGTCACTATTTCACACAAACACACTGAACAAGTAGTCTCTAGGCGAAGTAGTTCGAGCAGTTTGTCTCGGCTTACAAAGGTCATGGGTTCGTTTCTGGACACCGTCCTTTGGTTCACGAGTGCAGTGTTTTAGGAGACTCCTGGGAGTCGTGGCTGGAGATTCGTAGTTCGAACCCCATGCGACGCTTTCGGCAGACTGCTGTACTGAAAGAATGCCGAGGGATATTGAGTACTATTAAGTGCAATGAGTCGATCCTGATGCCTTTAGTTTCTTTAACCCAAACACACACACAACATCGGTAGAATGTCTCTGAGTGGCAGATCAGAGCTATGAGGTGGGTGTTCAAGCACCGTAGCGAACCGTGATCTCCCACGCTTTTCTACATGGCGCATGCTGATGATAACTTCGAATGGCTCCTAGTGCACTAGGAGATAAAGAGAAATGAACAAGGAAGTGTGTAAAGAAAACAATAACCCCATCAATGACCCCATCAATAATAGCGTGATAATCAGATTCACCTGTCTGAGTGTACGGGATGCACATAAGAAACAAGACACTTAGCAATAACACTTCTGGCTATTGACACTGATGGATTATCAAGGTCAGGCATCTAAAGTGCATCAGACGTATACAGAAACACGGCCAGTGGTTAAAGAATGATCGGGCAGATAAAGTGAATGGGAAGCACTCGAGGGGTAAATAACGTAACATAAGAGTAACGGTAGAGGCTGTCCAAGAGAATATACTGCCGTTAGAATGTGACGGCCGGTCTCTCTGCCGAAGGAGTTGACAACTTTCTCCGTAACCACATATATCCACGTGGGGATCACAGCAGCGCGAGATTTGGTAGCGAATCGCATCACGTTGGTTACTTACGGGGATTGTGAGCCGGTCGCTCAGAAAGCCATGGCAAACTACTGAGCGTAATTTTGCCAAAAAACATCAACAGCAGCTGAAAAAATGTTGGTGTTGACTGCAACGTCCTGTAAAGGATATGCAACTTTAAAAAAAACATTGTAACGGTATAGGCTGTCTAAGAGAACATACTGCCGTTAGGATGAAACGGCGGGCTCCGTGGCTAAGAGTTTGGGGACGCGATTCGTGAGCCCGCTTACCTACGATCGAAACACAGCTGCGACTGATTTGGCAGCAGACTGCGTCGCGCTGGGTCTTAACGTGTTGGTATTGGAGCCAGTCGTTAAAAATCAATGGCAAACCACTGAACGTTAACTTGCCAAAACATCAACAACAGCAGTAAAATGCTGGTGTTGACAACGATGTCCTGTAAATAGGATATGAAACGGGTGTGACGCGCTGGTTCTTCAAATATCTTAAGCCACGGTATAAGGAGGTGGGGTGTAATTTCCCTTACACGGCTTTTCCCAGACTACGATGAAAATAGTCGGATAGGAAATTTTACGAGGTTTTGACGACCTCAGAGCCGAGTGGTCTCGAGGTATGGTGTCCGCCTCGAGTGCTGGAGGTCCCGGGTTCAGGCCCCGGTGAGGACCGGGATTTATTTTTATAAAATCCACCTGGATGTCCAGTAATAAAATTTCCCCTGGTCTCTGGGTAGTGAGATCGGACGCCAATGTGTATTGTTGCGCACGTAAAAATTCCTTGGCAGTTGGAAATAAAAAAAAAGAGTAGCCTAACGGCGCTGCCAGGGAAATATTTCGAGTTTAAAATCTACCCAAAGTATTTCAGGGTCCTCGCCGATGCAACGGAGTTCGTGCATTGAGCTGAGTTTCTCCAGACTCAGGTTTGAGTTAGGAGGAAAACGGAGCACTTATGGGTTAAACAGTGTGCCGTGATGTTGATCCAACGACTAAACTAAACTAAAACGACTAAACTAAACTAGAGCCGTAAGTAGGTCAGTAAACTAAATTACCTCCTTGCATCCCAGTGGGGTGTATTAGAAACACGGTGAGAACCCCATGTTTTAGACCAATCGGCATTCGATGGTTGATGTCGTCAATATCCCGCGGGCCGCCTCTACTTCCCAGAACATCTCTTGGTATTCATTAGACCGACGCTACGGCGAAGGGCTTACACAGCGCAATTCGTAATCCCGCATACCGCATTCGTAACTCAGCTGCGGGCGAGTTGGAAGACCGCCTAGCGCTGGTATTTCATACAATGGTATGCGTACCAGTCGTTGAGATCGAACGAATTAACGAACGAACGAACGAACGAACGAACTTTATTTTAAAAGTGTTAAGAATTGGTCACGCAGGCCCGTCTTACATTCTTGCCCTCTTCCTCTTTTT
>JACEFZ010020638.1:80000-143119 GCA_014155875.1 Cepaea nemoralis | reverse complement strand
AGGTCCCAAAAACCCCAAAACACCGGGCCCCCCCGCCTTGGATTCTACAAAAGCCTTTAAATCTAAAACCCCGTTGCTGGAGAAGGAAGGAGATTCGACATCTTTGGTGAGAATGTGTGGACAGATCAGACAGTATCTGAAGTGGATCTGTGACTGTGGGACTGAGGCTGGTGTCAAAACTTTACCAGTGTAGTGTCTGTGTAGATCTATCTGTTTATCTGCCTTTATGTGTTCCTGTGCTGTTTTTGATTAGGTTAATAAAATTACTTCCAAGTTGTTCTGACGACTGCCATGTTATTTATGTGTCAGCCAGAAGAACACTGCAGGAAATAGGTCCCTAGGTCGAAAGGAAGCGTGACAGTGAGTCCAGGGAAAACGGAGGAGGGTTGGCAGGTAAAGACCTATCCCAGCCAGGGCTATAGAAGATTAATTAAACATTGTGACCGGGCTATTTGGGACCCTCCACGTAGCTTGTTACATTACCATCGCTAATTATCATAGTTTTGTTTATTTCTCCACTAGTTTTTGAACTCTTGCAAATTTTCTGCAAAACTCTCTTAAAATCAGAATAATAAAATATATCAGTTTGGCCTATAGCATAAAACGTTGGGCTTCTCGTTGCAGTAGCAGAAGGTAAGGCATGTCCTCAAAATATTTGGTAGTGTCGTGAGATTTTTCGTACTGTGGCCTTTAGCAGTATTTTATTTAGTCCGCTCCGGGGCAAAGGGCGTTACGAAAGAGGGCGTTTTTGAAGCAGACCCCCTTTGCTTTGGTTTCCAATAAAATGGTATGAATACTGGTCTTTCAGAAACAATAGAAAAGTACTGAACGAACACTTGCCAAGACATCACGAATAGCCAAAAATACGGGGGTTGACTGTGACATCCTGTAATGGATATACAACCTATTTTAACTTCATGAGCTTCACATGTGTGATTCTATCACACTATATTATTCTTTCCCTCTTCCGACAGCAACCCGTTAGTGCATTTTTTTAGTTTACTCCTAATTTTGTTGTTGCTCGCCCGCTTGAAACCATAACACTACTTCTAGTAGTTGGACTGAATTTTGCGTGTGGATTAACTGTCTTTCCCTATTAACAGTGTCACTCGCCGTCAGGAACGCCTACTTCAGAGGTACTTGTAATTTACGTTCCCAAGTCAAGGACGATAGGTCAACATTTTAGTCCAACTGTCCGGTGTAGGGGGTTTAACCCCTAACCTCGTCATCAACACACTGGATGTTTTAAAAACACGCGTTCTCGTCCATTGGGCCATGCTAACCTACATTTACCTACTTAACTAATTCTGTGCAATGGGATGATTAATCGTCTAAAGCGATTTCCCCTATCTGCCGTGCGATTGATTATATGTAGTAGTTTTCCTTTCGCAACTTCCTTTAATTTTATATATAACACAATATAATACAACAACTTGTCATCATAACCGTCACACAGGCCTGCTTCCAATTTTCCGCCATCCAGTTTTTTTTGGGGTTCACGCCTACATTTGTTTGGCACAGAATATGTTCAGATTGCATACAATTAGGCACTCACCTTGATGTCCCGTGTAAGTTCATCAGCCGCACTGACCAGTATGTCCCGTGTCAGTTCATCAGCGGCACTGACCAGTATGTCCCGTGTCAGTTCATCAGCCGCACTGACCAGTATGTCCCGTGTCAGTTCATCAGCCGCACTGACCTGTATGTCCCGTGTTAGTTCATCAGCCGCACTGACCTGTATGTCCCGTGTCAGATCATCAGCCGCACTCACCTGTATGTCCTGTGTAAGTTCATCAGCCAACAATTAGGCACTCACCTGTATGCCCCGTGTAAGTTCATCAGCCAACAATTAGGCACTCACCTGTATGTCCCGTGTAAGTTCATCAGCCAACAATTAGGCACTCACCTGTATGTCCCGTGTAAGTTCATCAGCCAACAATTAGGCACTCACCTGTATGTCCCGTGTAAGTTCATCAGCCAACAATTAGGCACTCACCTGTATGTCCCGTGTAAGTTCATCAGCCAACAATTAGGCACTCACCTGTATGTCCCGTGTAAGTTCATCAGCCAACAATTAGGCACTCACCTGTATGTCCCGTGTAAGTTCATCAGCCGAACAATGAACAGCCAGAGTCCCCGGTGTTGAGTGTAGCCTTGTGGACACAGCGAACCATCTGTGAAGTCAAGTTTTGGCAAGTAATTATTCCACTCTTCTACGTGTTGATTTCGAAGGTGTGATTGTCGGTCGTTCACATAACAATGGCAAATTACTGAACTTAAACATTTCCTATAAATCGCCCATAGGTCTTTGGGGTGTAACTATGGAAGCAATCACTGTCTCTTCAACTTGTCTATTCCACTTGTCTATTCCACTTGTCTCTTCCATTTGTATCCACCATTTTCCCGGGGGTTTTATTGGCTATAATGTAGCAACAATACCACGGCAAATACAATTATGAAGTCCAGCTCTATTCCTTAAATTGAAATACTTCAAAGTTAAACCGTTAATCTTTTTTCATAGTCGTTGAGCTACTCAAACTGCTTCTAATCTACTAATCAGATCACTTATCCGGGAAATCATTTTTTTTTTTTCCCCACTGCTTTTGTCATTAAGCATTGCAGAGAAAAGTTAGATGTAATTCTCTGTTGTTGCTTCTTTAGTTGCTTGCAATAATCAATAATGTCACACTTGATGTCTTCAGTGTCTATTACTCTAGCCAATACTTTCTGGGTCTTGTATCTCTCGTCTTGTATCCAGGTGCACTCATATAGAACGCTCAAGCTGGTTGATCTTGTACCATTCTACCTAAATGTCAGAACCATTTAATTAGTGTGTGTACTCGTATGAAGTCATTAATCGGTGTTATCCCTACAATTGCTTTCAGCTTCTGTTGTGTCTCTATCTTTCTTTTTTTTCCAAATGCTATTCTTATGAATCTTATCTCACGCGATGTGATTTTTAAGCCTGAGTAGAATCACTAGCAACTTGGAAATTATAACCACTGGTCTAAAACACACTATTAACAACAATTATACAGTATTAACACAAACTATTTAATTGTAAATATCAAAATTTAAAGAGAACATGTCCACGAGGCAATACACACTGGACGTCTAGATTTCCCCACGTGACAAAGCTGGAGTGACTTCACTCTAGTAAATGATGTGTGTTCTTCTTTGTTACACTCCGGTTGTTTTCATGCCGTAAACATGTGGCTGTTTGGTGTATTTTTATTTGCTGAAGCCTTCTTATCTTAATGGTGACGTAAACAATACTTACATATTCGGAAGCTTACTGGTTGAAAAACGTAAACAAAGCAGCCAAAGAGAGACCGTAACAACACCGCATGAAGAACAGAAAACAGAGGAAGAACCAACGGCAAATCATACCATTAAAGAACTCTTATTTGCGGACAATCAAGCATTCATAGCAGAATCAACATTATGGGACCGCATAAATAGTCTGAACGAAGCATGTATGGAGCATAACATGAAAATTAGCACAAGTAAAACAGAGGTAATGACTGTAACCAAAGAAGAAAAGCGCAATAAATATTCATCTAGAAGAAAAACCCCGTGAATCAAGTAAAAGAGCTTCAAGTACCTAGGAGAGTATAATATCATCAAATGGCAAATAAGCAGACAGAGATCGAAAATAGACTGCAACTAAGGCTAAACCAACTCACTTGACAAATGGCACCAATACTAAAGAGCAAACATGTATCAATAGCCACTAAGAAAGCACTATACAACACAATCTTCCTACCAAGCTCTATGCTACCAAAGTAAACCCCTGGGCAATGACAGAAAAAGAGAAAAGAAAAATCACAACAGAAATGAGATAACTGAGAAGAATACTCAATGTATGAAGAAGAGGGAAAATGAGAAATGAAGAAATGAGGACTAAAGTTATGTTATAGTAGCGCGGGAAATTTTTTCAGAAGACAGAAGGTTACATAGTTTGGCCATATAACTAGATTACCAACTAACAGTATACCTCCACAAGCAATGATGCACAGACCAGACCGAAGCAGAGGAAGAGCCCGGCCACGTAAGCATGGATAGAGAGAATTACAGAGACCATGGATACCTAGATATATAAAGCCCATACACGGGCACTCTCCCCCTGGTTATACTTCACCTCGACAACGCAAGGTACAAGAGGAACACGATGAGATGAGATGATGACTGGTTGACATATTTCAAAAATGGGCCTTAAAAAGAGGGGAGGAGACAGGGGACAAAAGATTAAATAAATAAAGAACAACTGTTCTGCTAATTGCATGCTTTAATGTCAACCCCTTCGCTCTGGCAGTCAAAAAATTCCCAAAATTGCGTCACTTTAAGTTTGGTCTGGTAAATTCTTGGGGATTCTTGAGCCACTTGAGGTTGAACGCGTTATAGTAAGAGTTATATAACCACTGCCTATGATGAAGGACGTAAACTTTATATATTAAAGGTACAGGCTGAAATAATAAATGTCTGGGATATAAAGTGTATAGTAAAGTATATAAAGTATGAAGTAATCTTCTTCTTCTTTTTCTTCTTCTTTTTCTTCTTTTTTTCTTTTTTCTCTTTTTCTTCTTCTTCTTCTTTTCTTCTTCTTCTTCTTTTTTCTTCCTCTTCTTCTTTTTCTTTTTCCCTCTTCTTCTTCTTTTTTCTTTTTTCTTTTCTTCTTCTTTTTCCCTTCTTCTTCTTCTTCTTCTTCTTCTTCTTCTTTCTTCTTCTTCTTTTCTTTATCTTCTTCTTTTTCTTCATCTTTTTTAAAACCTCTTCATCTTCTTTAACTTCTTCTTCTTCTTCTTCTTCTTTTTTTCTTCTTCTTCTTCTTCTTCTTCTTCTTCTTCTTCTTCTTCTTTTTCTTCTTCTTCTTCTTTTCTTCTTTTTTCTTCTTCTTCTTCTTCTTTTTCTTCTTCTTTGAAACGTCAACAGCAGGTATACCTAGATGTTAGATTAAAGAATTGATAAAAAGTACGACTCTAATGACAGACAGTAGGATTTGGTCTCCAATTTCATGACGGTAAGTAGAGGATCTCTTGTTGAAGACATTGGCTACGGTCATCGACCAGTATGGTTACTACCAAGAAGGAAAGCAATGGGAATCTACCTTCTGCTTTCCCTTCCAATTTACCTGTTATCTTGCCAGTTATCACCAAGCTAGTTTATTTCTTCTCATAATGTGTCTAAATATTTTGACTGTCTACGTCTAATTTCTCTATTCAGCTTAAGGTGTAAGGTCCCTGCTCATTGGTGTTCTGTCTGCCCATGGTATTCTTAGCATTTTCCAAAAAAAAAAAACACATTCCCATTGTCAAAAGATTTTATGTTTTCATCCAGACTGCTCATTGTTCACGTTTCAAATAAATATTTATAAATAGTTATAATTTTTAATTTATATATATACAAAATCACAAATACTGAAGTATTGGAAAGATCAGATTGTGTGACGGTTTATTCCATGCTCAGTCTTCGTAGACTTAGATGGATAGGACATCTTAGGAGGATGGATGACGGTAGAATACCAAAGGACATCTTTTTTGATGAATTACAGATGGGTAAGAGATCTCAGGGTCGGCCTCGGTTGAACAAATATCAACACTGGAATTTACGTAAACATCAACACTTTTGGACAAACAGTTCAGGCATTAAATCAAGATCTGTAGTAACAAATATACATATAATTTGTAATGAGCACACTGAATTTCCAGAACAGGCATGGGAATGATTTTCAATATGACAAAAAACACATTACTTACATTGTCCAAAAAAAAAACAATGTTATTACAAACAACACCAACAACTGATTGGTTCTACATCATAGACTCACTGTATATCAGTAAAGTAAACAATGGTATAAGTTCATAAAATCCAAACATATAAACAATTGTTTCTGACACCAGTTACAATTCTCATATTTTAAAAATAATGAGATGGTGTCAGAGTACTCAACCAAAACCACAATCTTCATTGAAAAAAGCTACTGACCCTATAGAAGTCACTAGTTCTAATAATTAAACTAATTATTTAATTACAGTCTTTTTCCTTAGGTGTTGCTGTTGGTTATTCTTCTCCAGTGCGAAGCAGATAATCCCCATATTTATCAGGGCAGAAATAAATATACTCAGTGATTTTCTACTTACATTATGTCCACTGAAGTTTGCTGGTGAATTTTTATAATCCATAATCCAAGAATAGATAAATAATAATAATATAATAATAAATAATAGATAGATTTCGAGTTAAAAATCTACCCAGAATATTTCAGGATCCTCGCCGATGCAACTGAGTTCGTGCATTGATCTGAGTTTCTCCAGACTCAGGTTTGAGTTAGGAGGGAAAACGGAGCACTTATGGGTTAAACCGTGTACCGTGATGTTGATCCAACGACAAAAACTAAAAAAAACTATAAAACTAATCCAAGAATAGAATTATACACAAGCACATCTTCCCTCCATGGGGCTGAATCCAAGAATCTTCTATTGCCAGTGGCTCGGTGCCATTGTGAAATTGAGGCCTGGGTTGGTCATACCTTCAGGAGATGCATCTTGAGTCTTGGACCAACGGTCTTCCCTGTATCACCATATCCGTTGAAAAGGATGCCGACCTTTCAGCTTCTCGGCTTTTAATATCCGAATCTCAATTATGTTCAAAAAAGATTTTTCACCCACCTAGTCACCAGTCTATAACCTATTCCAAAGTTGATGGCATTTAGGCTGACATGGGACCAGCAAAGAGTTCTGATTCAGTATTTTTGCATTTCAGTGTAGACATACCATGCTGCGAGTCATTCATTTGTTTCAACTGGAAATAATTCCAAGATTGATCTGCTGCAGCATGGAACTGAAGAATATTAACTCCAACACACAACTGACAGTCGCTGACAATCAGATAAATTTTTTTTGTTTCATGCGTAGAGGCATTTACTCCACTAGCTTCTTTCATATGGTCTTCTTGATGGTGTTCCAGTTTGAGATCTGGAGTTGATCTGGTTTATTTCAGGGTTATTCAGTTGATGTTAAGTTGGTACCTTGGTTGTACTGGCTTATGTTGTTTCAGTGTCTCTTCCCATTTATTTGAGTTGGTGTTCTTATCTAGAACTTGGTGTTGAATCTGCTGCTGTATGACTGATTAAAGGATTATTCAATCCTGAACAGGAAACTGGGAATATCCCATGGTTTCGTTGACCTCGCGGATTGATGGCGTACCAGGCGGTATCTCTCAGACGTAAAAGTAGACGATACGCTGTTGTCGGTGTATTTTGAATATCCATTTATCTTGATGGACAATTAAATACAGAGATCCATCCTGGATACCCTGACAGAAGTAAGACTATCAATCGCTGAGTGTCTCTCTTCAACAGGTCTTTCGCTGGCTAGGCAGCGGATAAGCGTAGCAGTAAACATTGATGGTTTTCTAGATCTAGACTATGGTTAGGACAGGTTGCCATTATCACTTTCCGGCTGATTACCAAGTTTCTTGGTTGGTGAAATGTCCAACAATCCAACCACCACTCGCTATTATCTATAGAAATCTATAGAATGCAACACGAGCATTAACCTACTGTGGTGTGGTAAAATGTTTACAACACAATTACAAATAACAATACAAATAACAAAATAAAAAGGGGAAAGGAGTGTCAGCCCAATGTGTCCCTTGTCCCTTATCGCTTGTTGTAGAGCCATTCTGACTCTAAATGTGAGTAAGGTATTTCTTACTCTGTATTCTTTTCTGCTGTTGTTACTGGGGACTATTTGATGAGTGAAGCCATCTTTCCATTCAAACGTGTAGATATTGTATCTCTCATTCTTGAAGAGAATAACCCATACATAACCTCTGTTGTTTCTAATGCCTCGTCGTCTTTCCTTAGCTATAATCAGCATTATGTAAAGGCCATTCAACATTATCTTGTTATGTATGTACTGACATGCACACGGTTTCTTACATCATCTCATAATGTCTCCACAGGAGTCATATTAAATGTATATTCTCCCAGTAATAGTAACAATCATGACAGAATATAATCTCATAACAGAGAAAAACAAACATGTACATTTCTCTGATATTAAGTGCATGATAATCATACATAATAATTACATAATGATAATGCAAGGAGCCTATGTTTTTGGATTTCCTCATTGGTTAATCGATAAAACTAAAACATAAATTGTTTTCCGCCACTGCTTACAGCAGCATGAGGTTAGTGAACGCTGCGATATATATTTGCCAAGTGCTGTTATTTGTAAGAAAATTTCTTATTTATTAGAGGTGATTTATGCAGTCTGATAAGTGTTCGGAACATATGATATTATTTAAGTTGTACACCACCTTTGTGCGGTGTGGCTAAAGGCGTGGTTATATAATGCGTTTACTTTCTTTGTTCTTGAATTTATATTCTCAAACATGGCTTTTCCCCTAGCAATATTTTATGAAATGATTACATGTCCAACAAACATATTGTGTGGTTACTAATATGTTAACAAGAAGATTGTGCAAAATTTGGCACGATAGCTCGAGTTACAGATTAGCAATCAGCAAACAATTTCTCCAACATGAAACCATGTCTATCAGATAAGATGCGTTATCAATATTTTGCGTCGGCATGGAGAGACAGTTGTTTTTTTTTATGTGTCCTTAACAGTGAATTTACACTACATAGGATATTTACAGATCAAAGGCGTTGATAGTGATATATAGTTTCACAATGACTAGAAGAGGTTTTAACATAGGAAATAGAAATCGTAAAAGCATAGGAAATATTTTGACAGCGTGGCACAAACATGGCCCTTAGTAGTAAAAATCAATCAGACTCTAGTTTACAAGAATCATTGATTTAACATCTTAATAATTATTATATTAACACAATGGTTTATGTAAGTTATCAAAATATATGAATGTAGATTTCACATACCAATTGCTGCAGAGAATGTTGTTTTTAGGGCTAAAATTGCCCATCCCCTAGGGAAAGGCTGACGTCTTCTCTTTGTGCTGCACTGACCGAAAATGGCTTACTTTTACCTTTGTTTAAAATCTAGCCGGTCTTGGCCAGGTACGTGAACCAAACTAAGGCCAAAATTTAAACTAATGCCAAATAAATTTGGCTGCCCTACTCTTTCTTTCTCCTACATTAAGTAAGGTACTTAAACAGTAATTCTTAAGGATTGGTATTATTAAGGCGTCTCTAGAAGGATGTTGGTAGAGACGTTTTAGTATATCACAGTTCAATAGCGCAATTTTCTCTTATGCTTCTGAGGGTTGTAGCTGGAGCTACGGAGTTCGTGCGAATAAAGTCGAACTTCTCGGTTTTGGCAAAGAAAATTGCGTCCTCTCTGAATGCATCCTTACAATACTTTTTTTTTTTAAACACGTCATCAGTGGGAACTCTATAAAGCTAAGCCTTACTACTTTTCATTATGTTGGTTTCTTTGTCATCATGTGTCATGTAGATAATCATGTTCGGCCATGTTTCACCATCTCACACCATCACCAGAATCGTGAATCAGCTTTGTGTTCTGGTCTCGATTATGTCTCGTGGTCTGACCATCCAGATATTTATATCTCTGTCCTCCTTGTGTTCTTTCCACCACAATCTTGTAAGTTGTGGCTAAATTGTCTAGTTTTGTTTTGTTTTGTTTCCTTGTTTAAAAACGTGCCCTAAATAATCGTGTCTGCCTATGTTTAATTTCTATAATTAGTGTACGGTTTTCAGTTTTTCCTTGCAGGACTTTCTCATTGTTGTTTTTTGTCTCTCCATGGTATTCTTTGCACTTTCCTGGGAAATTTACATCTCCACTGCCAACAGATGTTTGCCAGCTTTTCTGATTATTGTGCACGATGCACATCCATATAATTGTACACGTATATGTAGCAGTTCAACAATCTTCTTATAGTTGGAGTTGATATCTCTTTTTTGGTCAGTATGTTTCCTATCATGCAAAAGGTAAAAGACTGCCACTATTTACTTAATTATCATATTTAAAACTAAATACTATGCACATGAAAGAAATCATAAAATTGTACTTATCTTTGGGAATTGTTTATTATTTTTTATAAATATAT
This sequence comes from Cepaea nemoralis, assembly GCA_014155875.1. Taxonomy (NCBI): domain Eukaryota; kingdom Metazoa; phylum Mollusca; class Gastropoda; order Stylommatophora; family Helicidae; genus Cepaea; species Cepaea nemoralis. The sequence goes on along the minus strand of JACEFZ010020638.1, from coordinate 133,063 downwards.
ATATATATAATATATTAATATATATAATATATAATATATTATATATAAAATTTATATTAATATATATATATATAATTTTAAATTTATTTAGAGCATGTCCAGATTTTCATTACAACAGGCTAGCATAATTGTTTAGTGGTGACCGAATTTTAAATATTTTTGTTCTGTAGAAACCATATACAAAATGAACAAAAAATTAAAGCATGGGACGTAACAAATTAAGATTTAAAGGGGCTTTACCTAATTTTAAAATATGTCTAAATTTTCATTCTGGCAATTACTTTTAATTCCTTAATTTCATTTAAAAATCAACCCTTTTTTTATTTCCCCAAAAAGTTAAGTTATTTATGTAAAGAAATTAAACAGCTTATTAACACAGGTAATTACAGCACTAAATTTCTGCACAATACATTTTTATAATCTGCGTTCTTTGCATTTTAGAATAATATATGAATAACTTTAGCATTTTCTTGTGATCGTGCAGCTATGACCTTACATCTATTATTTTGGCAGGCCTTGAAAGGCCAAGCAAGTAATCTTCGTCTTTTTTTATATCTATACGTTTTGGCTAAGGTCAAAGTGTAGGATCTGGCCAGGGTCAGCAGTAAAGGCTGAATCCGAATGACACAACGGTGTGACAAGACCGCCGGGGCTTGGTCTGGTTTGCCACGATAGATACTATCCCCTGCCTTTGCTCCAACCACCTCAATAGCACTCTACATCTACCAGGCCCCACACAAGCCGGGACAGCTTAACCTCCCCTCCCTCACCTAGGGTTCCAAACCCCAAGGGGGCTCGGACCAGACACCAGTCATATCACTGCACAAAGTCATAGCTAAGAGAACAAAAATTTAATTCTGAACTACGTCAACCACAACACAGAGAAGGATGGCTGAAAGCCAGACTAGAAGAACTATGTACAATGAGCACATATGCAGATGAGGATTCTTCATCATGGAGACGGACGATAGCTCGTGCGGTTGTCCAGTCGTGGTAGCGACTCACCCAGGCTCCTCCAGTGGACCGGAACTCCAAGGTCTGCTGCCTCTCCAAAGTTCCCTCTTCACACAGAGAACCAATCAAGGGCTGATCAAGCGCAGTACCACTGCCTGACTGACACTGCACCGATGAACAAGGATCCTTCCTTGCTGTCGTACTATTTCACTCGTCACACTCCTGATGAAGTCTGGGCCGACCCTAGAACATTAGCGGTCTCCCACTTGCAGAAAAAGTACATGTAGCACCGTCTCAAAATACACAAGAGCCTGGTCACTCTTCTATCTCATAAGTGACCCACACACTGATATGTCACCTACAAAATGAGCGGTTGCTCCACACTGAACACACAATGTCACTGGTAAAGTCTATCAGGTGACTAAACACTTCACCTTATTTCCATGTCCTTGGACAAATAGATCTTCACACAGTATCATGTAACTACCCTGATCAATGGGTAGTAATCACAACCTAGCATACACTGTCAACAGTTCATCACGATGGCATGAGGTAGCTCCCTACCTTAACAAACATTGTCAACAGTTCATCACATTGGCATGAGGTAGCTCCCTACCTTAACAAACATGTCACTCTGGTGTTCCCACCAATGTTGTAATCAATGTCCTAGGTCACTGGACCACATGTTGGCTTCATAAAGGTAACCAATGTAGAAACACTATTTAAGCATCAACTGATACATGGTGTCCCATAACCCAGCCGGGCCAGAAGCATATAACACAGGTCATGGTGACCGGTATCAATGATCACTCTGCTCAACTTGAAAGGTCACTACCTTGCAATCACCAAGGTTTACACAGAGGTTGAATGTCACCAGTGCTGCACTGGCTAGAATCACCAGACGTTTCAGTGTTGGATCCTCTCAGGATCGGATGACACTCGTCGGACTCTTGACGGAGGTCCTAACCTAGACCTACCGACTTATTCAGCACTCAGCTCCTTCCAACATTGATCTCGCAGAATCAGACGACCACTCCCAGTATGGCCTCAATCAACTTCTGGATAGGCACTGGAATGAGTGGGCCCATAGAGCTCATGGTGAAGCTCTTGAATCTTCTTCTGTATAGTAATAACAGATCCTGAAACACGGAGAGGTTGGTGTGAGTACTCAACTACAACAAGACTACCAGCATCTCCACCATGTCACCTGCCTCTCAGACATTCCTCATGTCTACCAACATGAGTATGAAATCATCACATCATAGATCTACTTAGTCACTATAATATATAGGCATAATGATGGTAGAAAAAGCAATAGCACACCTGTTCAGTCAAGTAACACTTCTGGGCTACAATAACCCCTAGCACCAGAGTCGACTGTATGACTCTGTCAAGCATCCTTCGCCTGGTGCCAGTCCAATCCGGTTTCATCTTCCATCATCAATCAACATATACACTTACTTTCCTTTCAGTGTAGGGATTACTGTATCGAGAAGGTGTCCAGCCGGACATCTCCTTCCTGACAGACTCATCAATTCATCAATCCCTTAACCCATGGACTGATCAATTACACACATTAATAACTATATGTCCATAATGAATTATACTCCTGATAATTCATTACTATAGCATTAACCAAGGAGAACTCATGACTTGTTACACTTAAATAACAAAATCATATCACAGCCATAGTGTCAGGTCTGGGATCCCTGCCCCAGATCCTGAGTTGCCCTTGTATTCACTGACTATCTTTCAGGTCAGTCATACCTGTGCCGGTCGAGCACAGCTGTGGTGGCCATCCACCATTACACTTTCCCACAGCTACTGTGGGTCCCGTGTACCTTGTCCCGTGACGACTTAAGTCACGTCATCCAATGTAGCAAACCTCCAGACTCCACTACCAAACTCTGACTCCACCTTTTTTTGGGGGGGGATTATTCCTCTCATATACTACTACTTCACGGCAGTACTCCAAGTACTCCATGAACCGAGTCAGGGTTCCAGAAGAGTAGAATATTAGAGACAGAAACGGTTAGGTTCAAACCTCGATCTATCTAGACACCACGGCCTCGAATTACGGAGTGCCGCATCCCCCTCGATCGGGTAGGTTCATTCATCGGATCTGCACGATCGCATTGGGTCGGCCCTATTACCTATCGGGTTGGGGTACCGGCCTACCTCCCGCTGCCTAGACAAACGTAAGATGGAACACGCACGGTCATCCTAGCAGACGGACATGACAACAAGCAGTAACAATAGTATCATGAATACCTTCTATCAACTGTTATCCTACCGAGGTAACACCATTCTGCTTACGCGGAATAACACTGCTATCTGCACACAGCAAATACACCACTGCTGATCTCACCTTGATTTTTCGAAACATCACCATCACTGATAGCACAATGAAGTTACCAGTCTAATGTCACGAAGCACATTACACATCTCTAATAATAAGCTCTACCTTATCATTTACAGCGTCTAGCTGGTTGATGTAATGACTGACAAACTGTCGCCTTGCCTGCGTAATTAATAAACCAAACCAGTAACTGCTACACACTGTAAAGCACATCGTTCGGCCTATTTATTTACACACCACTCGCTGTGGAATACGGCTTGTTCCGTCAGGTAACACATTACATCGCTGATCGATAAAGCCTACTTAAATATGCAAACCGCCAACTGTAACGGATAACGCTACGCGACAACTCAATTTTGCGACGGCAATTAATTCATTCCGGGAACTCAGCACGGCATCACGACAACAAGTTAAATAATAGAATAAGTATTCAACTAACCTGTGATTGAAGAATCACAACCTTGACTGCAGATGTCCGTACTGGCCGCGAATATTGACATCAAAATTACATCAGCCTGTTGGCTGCGATCTGCCTACGCTGAGGTTTGGTGGGCGACTGCTCACGACAAAGTCAGTGCGCCTTCCACTCGCCTACACGGGCCGCGTGACTTTCATGATTCATGAAGAAAACCAGAGTCACGATAAGTTCCACCAACCCGTGCTGCATGAAGCACCCGTGAACTTAGAGCTCTTTCCCACGTACGCACTTGAGGGAACATTCTAGATTTTTCTATAAATAACTAGAATAGCTCCGCCCCGCACTACGTTTCTAGGGAAATCCCCTATTAATTGATATTAATTTCAAGGGAGACCAACGCCTCGCACTCCCTTCAAAGGGCTATTATGCAGAGATCTGCCGATCTGTAGCCGTTTCGTCACATAGGCCCCCACTTAAGATGGTCGACCCGGTCGAACTCACTAGACAAAGATCGGTCTGAACTCTGAACCTCTACTCTATCAAGATTGGATTTCCCAGGAAAGGACGTTCCATAACGTTCACTTTCCCTGGGGAGATCTACCAGACTGGTATGGATGCTGGATCACCAACCACCGCCTCAAACATACGTTATCTCCAGCGATTAGGCCCGAAACGTAACGGCCTGGTGATTGGCTTACAGGATCTGTCTACACTGGACTGTTCCGCATCCACCTGGTGTAGGCCATCGGTTACTTTACTGAAGGTTCTTTCGTCCCTTCCAACAATAGGATTTTTCCTATCCCGACTAGGCATCACCCTCGTGGACTGTTCGCGGATGTCGACCGAAATGAATGATCGCTTACTCCAGGTTCGTCTGGAGTACCCTTGCTCCTGCCTTCTCTCCCGCGAGTAAGGACAGTGAGCCTGTCGGCGTATCGAGTCACCCGACGATCCCGTCGTGCCAGATGTGACTTCGCCTGTCCGACCTCGATTCCCAGTGTGCTTAACACCATGGGCCTCTTCCCGACGGAGCCTGTTCGCCCTATCTACGGTTGAACGCTCAGGAGACCGCAGACCCTCCCCACAGGATGTACTGCGTAGGACTGAGTCTTCCTCGCCCTCGTCTGGACCCAGAACCGAATCTAGCGCGATGGTAGTCGCACTATCTTGTGGAGAAACTACCTCGGACCTCTCCAAATTCTGAAGGAGAGTACAATGGAACTTACGCAATTCCCCGCGGACCTTCACCTCATACGTGGATCGGGACATTATCCGCTCCACAGGAAAAGGGCCCTGCCATCCGAGTTCGAATTCCGCCCCCTCGATTGGGAGAAGCGCGAGAACCCTATCTCCAATCTGCAGAGATAAACCGTTTCTGGTCCTGTGCTTTGGTGCTGCCAGACAACACGTTGGGCACGACCGGATATATCTCCGCACGTCGCCTGTCATTCCAGGCCAGTGGTAGTGGCTGGAAAGACACTGGACTGTTGTCCCCACATCCTTATGTCCGGTTAAGGATAAGGTATGCACTCTATGTATCAAGCGGGATCTGTAGTCAGTAGGGACTACCATCTGACCGTACTGGCTATCCCCTTGCCCGGCTCTACGATAAAGCAACCGGTTTTCTACATAGAACTGACCCGGAGTTGGCGGGACAGAACTTTGGGACACCTCCAGTAAGTAAGGACGCAAAGTCTGGTCCCTACTTTGAGCACTGCTCACTAACCTCGCAAGAGAATGGTCTATTTCCTTACCACACTGCCTTTCTCCATCCTTAGCCCTGGCCTGCCTAGCGCTCACTAGACAATGTTCCCTGGGGTCCCCCAGGAATACATGCGGACGACCGAGGATCAAAGGGTAAATAGGATCAGGCAGCACAGCCGCCTGGATGCTACCCGTAACGTACCTGCACCGAATGTCAATCCGAGCAATCGGCAAGTCCATAGCTACGGAGCTCCTCATGGCCAGCTGAAATTCTCTTGTCTCGCCGGTGAGCTGCCCTGGGCTCACAAGGTGGGATGAGATTACAGCTTCAAACTGCAATCCTGTATCGTATAGACATTCCACCTGCTTCCCATTCACCTCTATCGTTTCGATCACAGGTGATTTCTCAGACTTTGGTTTCTCCCGACCCTTAGGTGTGGTCTCGCTAGGTCTACCTCTATTAGAGGCGAGACACGCAAAGTGCAAGTCCTTTGGCTTCCTCAGACAATCTACAGTATTATGGGAAGGAGACTTACAGTGCTTACACCACCTCTTACTCCACTTCCGTTTTGGGGAGGCGGGAGGGCTTTGCTTATCGGGTTTCTTACCAGAGTCTTTTACCACAGGATCTGCTACATTGGATGATTCTTTGGGACCTTTGGTCTTGGGCTTCTGATCAAGCCCCTTCTGCCTTTTCTGTGAATCAGTCTGACTGGAATCCCCAGTCTCACCATAGACTTCCACATACCTTTCAGCTAACTTATTTACTATGTCTAGCCTTTCCGCCCCATTTTCCCCTAAGAAATTCCTTAAAGGCTTGGACATCTGCATTTTCATTTGATCCACCACCATCAACTCTCTCAGACTCTCATAATCCTCTTTGAAATTGGCCAACGCCATCCATTTCAACAGGTATGAGTTCAGCCTCACACTATAGGCCGAGAACATCTCACCTGGTTCTCTCTTGGAAGTTCTGAACCTCCGCCTGTAAGCATGGGCTGTCATTTCGAATCTTTTCAAAAGAGCCGATTTCAGGGTTGGATAATCATTTTCCATCCCTGGGGGAAGACGCGCATACACTTCGTACGCGGTGCCACGGAGTCCTTGTGAAAGCTTAAGATTCCAACGCTCAGGCTCTAAACCCATAGCTTTACACATTGCCTCGAACTTCTCTAAGAATTGATCTATCTTCTCTTGGTCCGGTTCAAATGGTGGAAACGGCCATTTCATAGCATGGTAAGCTGGTCTGCTGGCTACTGATGAGCTAGGTAAAGCTACTCCACCTACTGCTCCCTCAGACTCACCAACAGATTTAGCCTCTACCTCAAGTTGCTTCATACGGAACTCATGTTCCATTTCCAACTTCCTAGCATCTAATTTCTTAGACTCTAGGTCAGCTGCCAGTTTTTGTGCCTGTTGGTCTGCCACCAACTTTTGCTCTTCAAGTGCTACCTTTCGAGCTTCAAGCTCAATTTCTGACTTTCTTCGCTCCCTCTCTTCTGCTCTGAAGTCTCTCTCTACTTCCAGTACATAGGCTTTGAACTCCTCACCTTCCAATCCCATCTCAGTTGCAGATGCCCGCACCTTAGCTAAATCTAAAGTACGAGTAGCCATGCTTAGTGTAACTTAGTATCAGTATAGATATGCAATACCCAATCACAATGCTAACTGTACTCCAACCAACACTGTAACTATGTATCTATACTAACTTAACTAAATGTCTGTCCACGTCGAAGAGAAAGGTATCAGTAGCCCTACTCGTCAAGTAGACAATAGGTATAGGACAGATGACACTATAACCTATTCCTACGAGATGTCAGAACAAAGAGAAGATCCCGGACGAGCCCCCACTCTATCTTGTGACAAGACCGCCGGGGCTTGGTCTGGTTTGCCACGATAGATACTATCCCCTGCCTTTGCTCCAACCACCTCAATAGCACTCTACATCTACCAGGCCCCACACAAGCCGGGACAGCTTAACCTCCCCTCCCTCACCTAGGGTTCCAAACCCCAAGGGGGCTCGGACCAGACACCAGTCATATCACTGCACAAAGTCATAGCTAAGAGAACAAAAATTTAATTCTGAACTACGTCAACCACAACACAGAGAAGGATGGCTGAAAGCCAGACTAGAAGAACTATGTACATGAGCACATATGCAGATGAGTATTCTTCATCATGGAGACGGACGATAGCTCGTGCGGTTGTCCAGTCGTGGTAGCGACTCACCCAGGCTCCTCCAGTGGACCTGGAACTCCAAGGTCTGCTGCCTCTCCAAAGTTCCCTCTTCACACAGAGAACCAATCAAGGGCTGATCAAGCGCAGTACCACTGCCTGACTGACACTGCACCGATGAACAAGGATCCTTCCTTGCTGTCGTACTATTCCTCTCGTCACACTCCTGATGAAGTCTGGGCCGACCCTAGAACATTAGCGGTCTCCCACTTGCAGAAAAAGTACATGTAGCACCGTCTCAAAATACACAAGAGCCTGGTCACTCTTCTATCTCATAAGTGACCCACACACTGATATGTCACCTACAAAATGAGCGGTTGCTCCACACTGAACACACAATGTCACTGGTAAAGTCTATCAGGTGACTAAACACTTCACCTTATTTCCATGTCCTTGGACAAATAGATCTTCACACAGTATCATGTAACTACCCTGATCAATGGGTAGTAATCACAACCTAGCATACACTGTCAACAGTTCATCACGATGGCATGAGGTAGCTCCCTACCTTAACAAACATTGTCAACAGTTCATCACATTGGCATGAGGTAGCTCCCTACCTTAACAAACATGTCACTCTGGTGTTCCCACCAATGTTGTAATCAATGTCCTAGGTCACTGGACCACATGTTGGCTTCATAAAGGTAACCAATGTAGAAACACTATTTAAGCATCAACTGATACATGGTGTCCCATAACCCAGCCGGGCCAGAAGCATATAACACAGGTCATGGTGACCGGTAATCAATGATCACTCTGCTCAACTTGAAAGGTCACTACCTTGCAATCACCAAGGTTTACACATGAGGTTGAATGTCACCAGTGCTTCACTGGCTTGAATCACCAGACGTTTCAGTGTTGGATCCTCTCAGGATCGGATGACACTCGTCGGACTCTTGACGGAGGTCCTAACCTAGACCTACCGACTTATTCAGCACTCAGCTCCTTCCAACATTGATCTCGCAGAATCAGACGACCACTCCCAGTATGGCCTCAATCAACTTCTGGATAGGCACTGGAATGAGTGGGCCCATAGAGCTCATGGTGAAGCTCTTGAATCTTCTTCTGTATAGTAATAACAGATCCTGAAACACGGAGAGGTTGGTGTGAGTACTCAACTACAACAAAGACTACCAGCATCTCCACCATGTCACCTGCCTCTCAGACATTCCTCATGTCTACCAACATGAGTATGAAATCATCACATCATAGATCTACTTAGTCACTATAATATATAGGCATAATGATGGTAGAAAAAGCAATAGCACACCTGTTCAGTCAAGTAACACTTCTGGGCTACAAATAACCCCTAGCACCAGAGTCGACTGTATGACTCTGTCAAGCATCCTTCGCCTGGTGCCAGTCCAATCCGGTTTCATCTTCCATCATCAATCAACATATACACTTACTTTCCTTTCAGTGTAGGGATTACTGTATCGAGAAGGTGTCCAGCCGGACATCTCCTTCCTGACAGACTCATCAATTCATCAATCCCTTAACCCATGGACTGATCAATTACACACATTAATAACTATATGACCATAATGAATTATCCTCCTGATAATTCATTACTATAGCATTAACCAAGGAGAACTCATGACTTGTTACACTTAAATAACAAAATCATATCACAGCCATAGTGTCAGGTCTGGGATCCCTGCCCCAGATCCTGAGTTGCCCTTGTATTCACTGACTATCTTTCAGGTCAGTCATACCTGTGCCGGTCGAGCACAGCTGTGGTGGCCATCCACCATTACACTTTCCCACAGCTACTGTGGGTCCCGTGTACCTTGTCCCGTGACGACTTAAGTCACGTCATCCAATGTAGCAAACCTCCAGACTCCACTACCAAACTCTGACTCCACCTTTTTTTGGGGGGGGGGGATTATTCCTCTCATATACTACTACTTCACGGCAGTACTCCAAGTACTCCATGAACCGAGTCAGGGTTCCAGAAGAGTAGAATATTAGAGACAGAAACGGTTAGGTTCAAACCTCGATCTATCTAGACACCACGGCCTCGAATTACGGAGTGCCGCATCACCCTCGATCGGGTATGTTCACTCATCGGATCTTCACGATTGCGTTGGGTCGAACCTATACCTATCGGGTTGGACGCACCGGCCTACCTCCCAGTCAGCTACCTAGACAAACATAAGATGGAACACGCACGGTCATTCTAGCGGACGGACATGACAACAAGCAGTAACAATAGTATCATGAATACTTCCTATCAACTGTTATCCTACCGATGCAACACCATTCGGCTTACGCGGAATAACACTGCTATCTGCACACAGCAAATACACCACTGCTGATCTCACCTTGATTCCTCGAAAAATCACCATCACTGATAGAACAATTAAGTTACAATTCTAATGTCACGAAGCACATTACACATCTCTAATAATAAGCTCTACCTTATCATTTACAGCGTCTAGCCTGTTGATGTAATGACTGACAAACTGTCGCCTTGCCTGCGTAATTAATAAACCAAACTAGTAACTGCTACACACTGTAAAGCACATCGTTCGGCCTATTTTATTTACACACCACTCGCTGTGGAATACGGCTTGTTCCGTCAGGTAACACATTACATCGCTGATCGATAAAGCTTACTTAAATATGCAAACCGCCAACTGTAACGGATAACTCTACGCGACAACTCAATTTTGCGACGGCAATTAATTCATTCCGGGAACTCAGCACGGCATCACGACAACAGTTAAATAATAGAATAAGTATTCAACTAACCTGTGATTGAAGAATCACAACCTTGACTGCAGATGTCCGCACTGGCCGCGAATATTGACATCAAAATTACATCAGCCTGTTGGCTGCGATCTGCCTACGCTGAGGTTTGGTGGGCGACTGCTCACGACAAAGTCAGTGCGCCTTCCAATCGCCTACACGGGCCGCGTGACTTTCATGATTCACTGAGAAACCCAGAGTCACGATATGTTCTCTCAACCCCGTGCTGCATGAAGCACTCGTGAACTTAGAGCTCTTTCCCACGTACGCACTTGAGGGAACATTCTAGATTTTTCTATAAATAACTAGAATAGCTCCGCCCCGCACTACGTTTCTAGGGAAATCCCCTATTAATTGATATTAATTTCAAGGGAGACCAACGCCTCGCACTCCCTTCAAAGGGCTATTATGCAGAGATCTGACGATCTGTAGGCGTTTCGTCACATAGGCCCCCACTTAAGATGGTCGACCCGGTCGAACTCACTAGACAAAGATCGGTCTGAACTCTGAACCTCTACTCTATCAAGATTGGATTTCCCGGAAAAGACGTTCCATAACGTTCACTTTCCCTGGGGAGATCCACCAGAATGGTATGGATGCTGGATCACCAACCACCGCCTCAAACATACGTTATCTCCAGCGATTAGGCCCGAAACGTAACGGCCTGGTGATTGGCTTACAGGATCTGTCTACACTGGACTGTTCCGCATCCACCTGGTGTAGGCCATCGGTTACTTTACTGAAGGTTCGTTCGTCCCTTCCGACAATAGGATTTTTCCTATCCCGACTAGGCATCACCCTCGTGGACTGTTCGCGGATGTCGACCGAAATGAATGGTCGCTTACTCCAGGTTCGTCTGGAGTACCCTTGCTCCTGCCTTCTCTCCCGCGAGTAAGGACAGTGAGCCTGTCGGCGTATCGAGTCACCCGACGATCCCGTCGTGCCAGATGTGACTTCGCCTGTCCGACCTCGATTCCCAGTGTGCTTAACACCATGGGCCTCTTCCCGACGGAGCCTGTTCGCCCTATCTACGGTTGAACGCTCAGGAGACCGCAGACCCTCCCCACAGGATGTACTGCGTAGGACTGAGTCTTCCTCGCCCTCGTCTGGACCCAGAACCGAATCTAGCGCGATGGTAGTCGCACTATCTTGTGGAGAAACTACCTCGGACCTCTCCAAATTCTGAAGGAGAGTACAATGGAACTTACGCAATTCCCCGCGGACCTTCACCTCATACGTGGATCGGGACATTATCCGCTCCACAGGAAAAGGGCCCTGCCATCCGAGTTCGAATTCCGCCCCCTCGATTGGGAGAAGCGCGAGAACCCTATCTCCAATCTGCAGAGATAAACCGTTTCTGGTCCTGTGCTTTGGTGCTGCCAGACAACACGTTGGGCACGACCGGATATATCTCCGCACGTCGCCTGTCATTCCAGGCCAGTGGTAGTGGCTGGAAAGACACTGGACTGTTGCCCCCACATCCTTATGTCCGGTTAAGGATAAGGTATGCACTCTATGTATCAAGCGGGATCTGTAGTCAGTAGGGACTACCATCTGACCGTACTGGCTATCCCCTTGCCCGGCTCTACGATAAAGCAACCGGTTTTCTACATAGAACTGACCCGGAGTTGGCGGGACAGAACTTTGGGACACCTCCAGTAAGTAAGGACGCAAAGTCTGGTCCCTACTTTGAGCACTGCTCACTAACCTCGCAAGAGAATGGTCTATTTCCTTACCACACTGCCTTTCTCCATCCTTAGCCCTGGCCTGCCTAGCGCTCACTAGACAATGTTCCCTGGGGTCCCCCAGGAATACATGCGGACGACCGAGGATCAAAGGGTAAATAGGATCAGGCAGCACAGCCGCCTGGATGCTACCCGTAACGTACCTGCACCGAATGTCAATCCGAGCAATCGGCAAGTCCATAGCTACGGAGCTCCTCATGGCCAGCTGAAATTCTCTTGTCTCGCCGGTGAGCTGCCCTGGGCTCACAAGGTGGGATGAGATTACAGCTTCAAACTGCAATCCTGTATCGTATAGACATTCCACCTGCTTCCCATTCACCTCTATCGTTTCGATCACAGGTGATTTCTCAGACTTTGGTTTCTCCCGACCCTTAGGTGTGGTCTCGCTAGGTCTACCCCTATTAGAGGCGAGACACGCAAAGTGCAAGTCCTTTGGCTTCCTCATCGTATTATGGGAAGGAGACTTACAGTTTTTACACCACCTCTGACTCCACTTCCGTTTTGGGGAGGCGGGAGGGCTTTGCTTATCGGGTTTCTTACCAGAGTCTTTTACCACAGGATCTGCTACATTGGATGATTCTTTGGGACCTTTGGTCTTGGGCTTCTGATCAAGCCCCTTCTGCCTTTTCTGTGAATCAGTCTGACTGGAATCCCCAGTCTCACCATAGACTTCCACATACCTTTCAGCTAACTTATTTACTATGTCTAGCCTTTCCGCCCCATTTTCCCCTAAGAATTCCTTAAAGGCTTGGACATCTGCATTTTCATTTGATCCACCACCATCAACTCTCTCAGACTCTCATAATCCTCTTTGAAATTGGCCAACGCCATCCATTTCAACAGGTATGAGTTCAGCCTCACACTATAGGCCGAGAACATCTCACCTGGTTCTCTCTTGGAAGTTCTGAACCTCCGCCTGTAAGCATGGGCTGTCATTTCGAATCTTTTCAAAAGAGCCGATTTCAGGGTTGGATAATCATTTTCCATCCCTGGGGGAAGACGCGCATACACTTCGTACGCGGTGCCACGGAGTCCTTGTGAAAGCTTAAGATTCCAACGCTCAGGCTCTAAACCCATAGCTTTACACATTGCCTCGAACTTCTCTAAGAATTGATCTATCTTCTCTTGGTCCGGTTCAAATGGTGGAAACGGCCATTTCATAGCATGGTAAGCTGGTCTGCTGGCTACTGATGAGCTAGGTAAAGCTACTCCACCTACTGCTCCCTCAGACTCACCAACAGATTTAGCCTCTACCTCAAGTTGCTTCATACGGAACTCATGTTCCATTTCCAACTTCCTAGCATCTAATTTCTTAGACTCTAGGTCAGCTGCCAGTTTTTGTGCCTGTTGGTCTGCCACCAACTTTTGCTCTTCAAGTGCTACCTTTCGAGCTTCAAGCTCAATTTCTGACTTTCTTCTCTCCCTCTCTTCTGCTCTGAAGTCTCTCTCTACTTCCAGTACATAGGCTTTGAACTCCTCACCTTCCAATCCCATCTCAGTTGCAGATGCCCGCACCTTAGCTAAATCTAAAGTACGAGTAGCCATGCTTAGTGTAACTTAGTATCAGTATAGATATGCAATACTCAATCACAATGCTAACTGTACTCTAACCAACACTGTAACTATGTATCTATACTAACTTAACTAAATGTCTGTCCACGTCGAAGAGAAAGGTATCAGTAGCCCTACTCGTCAAGTAGACAATAGGTATAGGACAGATGACACTATAACCTATTCCTACGAGATGTCAGAACAAAGAGAAGATCCCGGACGAGCCCCCACTCTATCTTGTGACAAGACCGCCGGGGCTTGGTCTGGTTTGCCACGATAGATACTATCCCCTGCCTTTGCTCCAACCACCTCAATAGCACTCTACATCTACCAGGCCCCACACAAGCCGGGACAGCTTAACCTCCCCTCCCTCACCTAGGGTTCCAAACCCCAAGGGGGCTCGGACCAGACACCAGTCATATCACTGCACAAAGTCATAGCTAAGAGAACAAAAATTTAATTCTGAACTACGTCAACCACAACACAGAGAAGGATGGCTGAAAGCCAGACTAGAAGAACTATGTACATGAGCACATATGCAGATGAGGATTCTTCATCATGGAGACGGACGATAGCTCGTGCGGTTGTCCAGTCGTGGTAGCGACTCACCCAGGCTCCTCCAGTGGACCTGGAACTCCAAGGTCTGCTGCCTCTCCAAAGTTCCCTCTTCACACAGAGAACCAATCAAGGGCTGATCAAGCGCAATACCACTGCCTGACTGACACTGCACCGATGAACAAGGATCCTTCCTTGCTGTCGTACTATTTCCCTCGTCACACTCCTGATGAAGTCTGGGCCGACCCTAGAACATTAGCGGTCTCCCACTTGCAGAAAAAGTACATGTAGCACCGTCTCAAAATACACAAGAGCCTGGTCACTCTTCTATCTCATAAGTGACCCACACACTGATATGTCACCTACAAAATGAGCGGTTGCTCCACACTGAACACACAATGTCACTGGTAAAGTCTATCAGGTGACTAAACACTTCACCTTATTTCCATGTCCTTGGACAAATAGATCTTCACACAGTATCATGTAACTACCCTGATCAATGGGTAGTAATCACAACCTAGCATACACTGTCAACAGTTCATCACGATGGCATGAGGTAGCTCCCTACCTTAACAAACATTGTCAACAGTTCATCACATTGGCATGAGGTAGCTCCCTACCTTAACAAACATGTCACTCTGGTGTTCCCACCAATGTTGTAATCAATGTCCTAGGTCACTGGACCACATGTTGGCTTCATAAAGGTAACCAATGTAGAAACACTATTTAAGCATCAACTGATACATGGTGTCCCATAACCCAGCCGGGCCAGAAGCATATAACACAGGTCATGGTGACCGGTATCAATGATCACTCTGCTCAACTTGAAAGGTCACTACCTTGCAATCACCAAGGTTTACACATAGGTTGAATGTCACCAGTGCTGCACTGGCTAGAATCACCAGACGTTTCAGTGTTGGATCCTCTCAGGATCGGATGACACTCGTCGGACTCTTGACGGAGGTCCTAACCTAGACCTACCGACTTATTCAGCACTCAGCTCCTTCCAACATTGATCTCGCAGAATCAGACGACCACTCCCAGTATGGCCTCAATCAACTTCTGGATAGGCACTGGAATGAGTGGGCCCATAGAGCTCATGGTGAAGCTCTTGAATCTTCTTCTGTATAGTAATAACAGATCCTGAAACACGGAGAGGTTGGTGTGAGTACTCAACTACAACAAGACTACCAGCATCTCCACCATGTCACCTGCCTCTCAGACATTCCTCATGTCTACCAACATGAGTATGAAATCATCACATCATAGATCTACTTAGTCACTATAATATATAGGCATAATGATGGTAGAAAAAGCAATAGCACACCTGTTCAGTCAAGTAACACTTCTGGGCTACAATAACCCCTAGCACCAGAGTCGACTGTATGACTCTGTCAAGCATCCTTCGCCTGGTGCCAGTCCAATCCGGTTTCATCTTCCATCATCAATCAACATATACACTTACTTTCCTTTCAGTGTAGGGATTACTGTATCGAGAAGGTGTCCAGCCGGACATCTCCTTCCTGACAGACTCATCAATTCATCAATCCCTTAACCCATGGACTGATCAATTACACACATTAATAACTATATGACTATAATGAATTATACTCCTGATAATTCATTACTATAGCATTAACCAAGGAGAACTCATGACTTGTTACACTTAAATAACAAAATCATATCACAGCCATAGTGTCAGGTCTGGGATCCCTGCCCCAGATCCTGAGTTGCCCTTGTATTCACTGACTATCTTTCAGGTCAGTCATACCTGTGCCGGTCGAGCACCGCTGTGGTGGCCATCCACCATTACACTTTCCCACAGCTACTGTGGGTCCCGTGTACCTTGTCCCGTGACGACTTAAGTCACGTCATCCAATGTAGCAAACCTCCAGACTCCACTACCAAACTCTGACTCCACCTTTTTTTGGGGGGGGGGGGATTATTCCTCTCATATACTACTACTTCACGGCAGTACTCCAAGTACTCCATGAACCGAGTCAGGGTTCCAGAAGAGTAGAATATTAGAGACAGAAACGGTTAGGTTCAAACCTCGATCTATCTAGACACCACGGCCTCGAATTACGGAGTGCCGCATCACCCTCGATCGGGTAGGTTCATTCATCGGATCTGCACGATCGCATTGGGTCGGACCTATTACCTATCGGGTTGGGGGTACCGGCCTACCTCCCGCTGCCTAGACAAACGTAAGATGGAACACGCACGGTCATCCTAGCGGACGGACATGACAACAAGCAGTAACAATAGTATCATGAATACTTCTTATCAACTGTTATCCTACCGATGCAACACCATTCGGCTTACGCGGAATAACACTGCTATCTGCACACAGCAAATACACCACTGCTGATCTCACCTTGATTCCTCGAAACATCACCATCACTGATAGCACAATTAAGTTACCATTCTAATGTCACGAAGCACATTACACATCTCTAATAATAAGCTCTACCTTATCATTTACAGCGTCTAGCATGTTGATGTAATGACTGACAAACTGTCGCCTTGCCTGCGTAATTAATAAACCAAACCAGTAACTGCTACACACTGTAAAGCACATCGTTCGGCCTATTTTATTTACACACCACTCGCTGTGGAATACGGCTTGTTCCGTCAGGTAACACATTACATCGCTGATCGATAAAGCCTACTTAAATATGCAAACCGCCAACTGTAACGGATAACTCTACGCGACAACTCAATTTTGCGACGGCAATTAATTCATTCCGGGAACTCAGCACGGCATCACGACAACAGTTAAATAATAGAATAAGTATTCAACTAACCTGTGATTGAAGAATCACAACCTTGACTGCAGATGTCCGCACTGGCCGCGAATATTGACATCAAAATTACATCAGCCTGTTGGCTGCGATCTGCCTACGCTGAGGTTTGGTGGGCGACTGCTCACGACAAAGTCAGTGCGCCTTCCACTCGCCTACACGGGCCGCGTGACTTTCATGATTCACTGAAGAAAACCAGAGTCACGATAATGTTCCACCAACCCGTGCTGCATGAAGCACTCGTGAACTTAGAGCTCTTTCCCACGTACGCACTTGAGGGAACATTCTAGATTTTTCTATAAATAACTAGAATAGCTCCGCCCCGCACTACGTTTCTAGGGAAATCCCCTATTAATTGATATTAATTTCAAGGGAGACCAACGCCTCGCACTCCCTTCAAAGGGCTATTATGCAGAGATCTGCCGATCTGTAGGCGTTTCGTCACATAGGCCCCCACTTAAGATGGTCGACCCTGTCGAACTCACTAGACAAAGATCGGTCTGAACTCTGAACCTCTACTCTATCAAGATTGGATTCCCAGGAAAAGACGTTCCATAACAGTTCACTTTCCCTGGGGAGATCCACCAGAATGGTATGGATGCTGGATCACCAACCACCGCCTCAAACATACGTTATCTCCAGCGATTAGGCCCGAAACGTAACGGCCTGGTGATTGGCTTACAGGATCTGTCTACACTGGACTGTTCCGCATCCACCTGGTGTAGGCCATCGGTTACTTTACTGAAGGTTCGTTCGTCCCTTCCGACAATAGGATATCTCCTATCCCGACTAGGCATCACCCTCGTGGACTGTTCGCGGATGTCGACCGAAATGAATGGTCGCTTACTCCAGGTTCGTCTGGAGTACCCTTGCTCCTGCCTTCTCTCCCGCGAGTAAGGACAGTGAGCCTGTCGGCGTATCGAGTCACCCGACGATCCCGTCGTGCCAGATGTGACTTCGCCTGTCCGACCTCGATTCCCAGTGTGCTTAACACCATGGGCCTCTTCCCGACGGAGCCTGTTCGCCCTATCTACGGTTGAACGCTCAGGAGACCGCAGACCCTCCCCACAGGATGTACTGCGTAGGACTGAGTCTTCCTCGCCCTCGTCTGGACCCAGAACCGAATCTAGCGCGATGGTAGTCGCACTACTTTGTGGAGAAACTACCTCGGACCTCTCCAAATTCTGAAGGAGAGTACAATGGAACTTACGCAATTCCCCGCGGACCTTCACCTCATACGTGGATCGGGACATTATCCGTTCCACAGGAAAAGGGCCCTGCCATCCGAGTTCGAATTCCGCCCCCTCGATTGGGAGAAGCGCGAGAACCCTATCTCCAATCTGCAGAGATAAACCGTTTCTGGTCCTGTGCTTTGGTGCTGCCAGACAACACGTTTGGGCACGACCGGATATATCTCCGCACGTCGCCTGTCATTCCAGGCCAGTGGTAGTGGCTGGAAAGACACTGGACTGTTGCCCCCACATCCTTATGTCCGGTTAAGGATAAGGTATGCACTCTATGTATCAAGCGGGATCTGTAGTCAGTAGGGACTACCATCTGACCGTACTGGCTATCCCCTTGCCCGGCTCTACGATAAAGCAACCGGTTTTCTACATAGAACTGACCCGGAGTTGGTGGGCCAGAGCTTTGGGACACCTCCAGTAAGTAAGGACGCAAAGTCTGGTCCCTACTTTGAGCACTGCTCACTAACCTCGCAAGAGAATGGTCTATTTCCTTACCACACTGCCTTTCTCCATCCTTAGCCCTGGCCTGCCTAGCGCTCACTAGACAATGTTCCCTGGGGTCCCCCAGGAATACATGCGGACGACCGAGGATCAAAGGGTAAATAGGATCAGGCAGCACAGCCGCCTGGATGCTACCCGTAACGTACCTGCACCGAATGTCAATCCGAGCAATCGGCAAGTCCATAGCTACGGAGCTCCTCATGGCCAGCTGAAATTCTCTTGTCTCGCCGGTGAGCTGCCCTGGGCTCACAAGGTGGGATGAGATTACAGCTTCAAACTGCAATCCTGTATCGTATAGACATTCCACCTGCTTCCCATTCACCTCTATCGTTTCGATCACAGGTGATTTCTCAGACTTTGGTTTCTCCCGACCCTTAGGTGTGGTCTCGCTAGGTCTACCTCTAATAGAGGCGAGACACGCAAAGTGCAAGTCCTTTGGCTTCCTCAGACAATCTACAGTATTATGGGAAGGAGACTTACAGTGCTTACACCACCTCTTACTCCACTTCCGTTTTGGGGAGGCGGGAGGGCTTTGCTTATCGGGTTTCTTACCAGAGTCTTTTACCACAGGATCTGCTACATTGGATGATTCTTTGGGACCTTTGGTCTTGGGCTTCTGATCAAGCCCCTTCTGCCTTTTCTGTGAATCAGTCTGACTGGAATCCCCAGTCTCACCATAGACTTCCACATACCTTTCAGCTAACTTATTTACTATGTCTAGCCTTTCCGCCCCATTTTCCCCTAAGAAATTCCTTAAAGGCTTGGACATCTGCATCTTCATTTGATCCACCACCATCAACTCTCTCAGACTCTCATAATCCTCTTTGAAATTGGCCAACGCCATCCATTTCAACAGGTATGAGTTCAGCCTCACACTATAGGCCGAGAACATCTCACCTGGTTCTCTCTTGGAAGTTCTGAACCTCCGCCTGTAAGCATGGGCTGTCATTTCGAATCTTTTCAAAAGAGCCGATTTCAGGGATTGGATAATCATTTTCCATCCCTGGGGGAAGACGCGCATACACTCGTACGCGGTGCCACGGAGTCCTTGTGAAAGCTTAGATTCCAAACGCTCAGGCTCTAAACCCATAGCTTTACACATTGCCTCGAACTTCTCTAAGAATTGATCTATCTTCTCTTGGTCCGGTTCAAATGGGGGAAACGGCCATTTCATAGCATGGTAAGCTGGTCTGCTGGCTTCTGATGAGCTAGGTATAGCTACTCCACCTACTGCTCCCTCAGACTCACCAACAGATTTAGCCTCTACCTCAAGTTGCTTCATACGGAACTCATGTTCCATTTCCAACTTCCTAGCATCTAATTTCTTAGACTCTAGGTCAGCTGCCAGTTTTTGTGCCTGTTGGTCTGCCACCAACTTTTGCTCTTCAAGTGCTACCTTTCGAGCTTCAAGCTCAATTTCTGACTTTCTTCTCTCCCTCTCTTCTGCTCTGAAGTCTCTCTCGACTTCCAGTACATAGGCTTTTAACTCCTCACCGTCCAATCCCATCTCAGTTGCAGATGCCCGCACCTTAGCTAAATCTAAAGTACGAGTAGCCATGTTTAGTGTAACTTAGTATCAGTCTAGATATGCAATACTCAATCACAATGCTAACTGTTCTCCAACCAACACTGTAACTATGTATCTATACTAACTAAACTAAATGTCTTGTCCACGTCGAAGAGAAGGTATCAGTAGCCCTACTCGTCAAGTAGACAATAGGTATAGGACAGAGACACTATAACCTATTCCTACGATGATGTCAGAACAAAGAGAAGATCCCGGACGAGCCCCCACTCTATCTTGTGACAAAACCGCCGGGGCTTGGTCTGGTTTGCCACGATAGATACAATCCCCTGCCTTTGCTCCAACCACCTCAATAGCACTCTACATCTACCAGGCCCCACACAAGCCGGGACAGCTAACCTCCCTCCCTCACCTAGGGTTCCAAACCCCAAGGGGGCTCGGACCAGACACCAGTCATATCACTGCACAAAGTCATAGCTAAGAGAACAAAATTTTAATTCTGAACTACGTCACCGACAACACAGAGAAGGATGGCTGAAAGCCAGACTAGAAGAACTATGTACAAGATCAAAGACGCAGATGAGTATTCATCATGGAGGCGGACGATAGCTCGTGCGGTTGTCCAGTCGTGGTAGCGACTCACCCAGGCTCCTCCAGTGGACTGGAACTCCAAGGTCTGCTGCCATCTCCAAAGTTCCCTCTTCACACAGAGAACCAAGCAAGGGCTGATCAAGCGCAGTACCACTGCCTGACTGACACTGCACCGAATGAACAAGGCTCCTTCCTTGCTGTCGTACTATATCCCTCGTCACACTCCTGATGAAGTCTGGGCCGACCTAGCATATTAGCGGTCTCCCACTTGCAGAAAAAGTACATGTAGCACCGTCTCAAATACACAAGAGCCAGGTCACTCTTCCTATCTCATAAGTGACCCACACAATGATATGTCACCTACACAATGAGCGGTTGCTCCACCTGAACACACAATGTCACTGGTAAAGTCTATCAGGTGACTATAACACTTCACCTTGATTTCATGTCCCTGGACAAATAGATCTTCACACAGTCTCATGTAACTACCCTGATCAATTGGGTATATATCACAACCTAGCATACACTGTCAACCGTTCACCACGATGGCATGAGGTAGCTCCCTACCTTCACAAACATTGTCAACAGTTCATCACATTGGCATGAGGTAGCTCCCTACCTCAACAAACATGTCACTCTGGTGTTCCCACCAATGTTGTAATCAATGTCCTAGGTCACTGGACCACATGTTGGCTTCATAAAGGTAACCAATAGTAGAAACACTATTTAAGCATCTCAGCTGATACATGGTGTCCCATAACCCAGCCGGGCCAGAAGCATATAACACAGGTCCATGGTGACCGGTAACAATGATCACTTTGCTCAACTTGAAAGTCCCGACCTTGCAATCACCAAGGTGTACACTGAGGTTGAATGTCACCAGTGCTTCGCTGGCTTAGAATCACCAGACGTTTCAGTGTTGGATCCTCACAGGATCGGATGACACTCGTTCGGACTCTTGACGGAGGTCCTAACTAGACCTACCGACTTATTCAGCACTCAGCTCCTTTCAACATTTGACTCTCGCAGAATCAGACGACCACTCCCAGTATAGCTCTCAATCAACTTCTGGATAGGCACTGGAATGAGTGGGCCCATAGAGCTCATGGTGAAGCTCTTGAATCTTCTTCTGTATAGTAATAACCGATCCTGTGATTGAAGAATCACAACCTTGACTGCAGATGTCCGCACTGGCCGCGATATTGACATCAAATTACATCAGCCTGTTGGCTGCGATCTGTTCACGCTGAGATTTCTGGTGGGCGACTGACACGACAATGTCAGTGCGCCTTCCACTCAGCCTACACGGGCCCGCGTGACTTTCATGATTCATGAAGAAAACCAGAGTCACGATAAGTTCCACCAAACCCGTGCTGCCTGAAGCACTCGTGAACTAGAGCTATTTCCCACGTACGCACTTGAGGGAACATTCTAGATGTTCTATAAATAACTAGAATAGCTCCGCCCCGCACTACGTTTCTAGGGAAATCCCCCATAATGATATTAATTTCAAGGGAGACCAACGCCTCGCCACTCCCTTCAAAGGGCTATTATGCAGAGATATGCCGATCTGTAGCCGTTTCGTCACTATTCCCCCACTTAGAGGTCGCCAGACTGTCGAACTCACTAGACAAAGATCTGTCTGAACTCTGAACCTCTACTCTATCAAGATGGATCCCAGGAAAAGACGTTCCATAACATTCACTTTCCCTGGGAGACTATCCACCAGAAGGGTAACTGAGCTGATCACCAACCACCGCTCCTCAAACATACGTTATCTCCAGCGATTAGGCCCGAGAACGGTAACGGCCATGTGGTGAGATGGCTTACAGGATATGCCACACGCTGGACGGTTCCGCATCCATCTGTGGTGTGAGGGCACGTGGATGACTTACTGAAGGTTCGTTCGTCCTTCCGACAAGAGGATTTCTCCTATCCCGACTCGGCCATCACCAACTCGGGACTGTTCTCGGATGTCGACCGAAATAATGGGCGCTTACTCCAGGTTCGTTGGAGTACCCTTGCTCCTGCCTTCTCTCCCGCGAGTAAGGACAGTGAGGCGCTGCGCGTATCGAATCACCCGCCGATCCGTGTTTTTCCCGTGCAGATGTGACTTCGCCTGTCCGACCTCGCTTCCCGTAGATCGTGGGGTGTGGCTTAACACCATGGACCTCTTCCCGACGGAGCCTTTCGCCCGAACCAGGATTAGAAGGGCGCTCATGAGACCGCCAGACCCCTCCCCACAGTATGACTGCGAATAGGACGAAGTGCTTGAAGTGTCCTCGCCCTTCGTCTGGGAGGACACCTCCCGACCGAAATCAAGCGCGATGGGGAGTCGCACGACTTTTGTGGAGAAACCGAGCTCGGACCTCTCCAAAATTCTGAGGAAGTACATATGGACTTTCGCAATTGCCCCGCGGACCTTCACCTCATACAGGAATCGGACCTATCCGTTCCACAGGAAAAGGGCCCTTCCAGCCCGAGTTCGAATTCGCCCCCTCGATTGGGAGCAAGCGCGAGATAACGCGCTATCTCATCTCTGTGTCAGATAGATAAACCGTGTTCTGGTCCGGTGCTTGTCGGCCAGCACAACACGGTGTAGGCACGACCGTATGAGATCTCTCCGCACGGTCCGCCTCGCGTAGGCATGGTGTCAGGCCATAGTAGTGCTGGAAAGACACTGGACTGTTCCCCCACATCCTTATGCCGGTTATAGGAAGAAGGTATGACGACTCTGATGTATCACAGCGGGATCCTGTAGTCAGTAGGGACTGGGATGCGCCCATCTGACCGTACCTCAGCGGCTAAGAGGCGCCCTTGCCCGCTCTACAGGACATACAAGCAAACCGGTTTTTCTACATGGAACTGACCCGAGTTTGAGTCTGGAGCAGAGCTTTTGTGACACAATCCAGTAAGTAAGGAGCGGCAAGTCTGTGCCTACTTTGAGCACTGCTCACTAAGCCCGCAAGAGAGGGGTCTTTTTCCTTACACACTAGCCTCTTCTCCTCCTCTAGCACACTGCTGGCCTGCCTAGCGCGCACGTAGACAATGTCCCTGGGGTCCCCTCAGAATACATGGCCGTGATAGACCTGCCGAGGATCAAAACTAGGTTAAATAGGAGGTCACGCAGCACAGCCGCACCTGTGGAAACTGGCTCACCGCGTAACTTAACCCTGCACCGAACTATTGCCAATATCCGAGCAATCGCAATCCTAAGCTACGGAGCTGCCTCATGGCCAGCTGAAATTCGCTGTCTCGCCGGTTGGCTGCCCGGGTTCACAAGGTGGGATGAGATTACAGCTGTCCAACTGTGCAAATCCTGTATCGTATAGACAGTGCAACCTGCTCGTCCCAGTCACCTCTATCGGTTCGATCACGGTGAGTTCATCAGACGTTCGGTTTCGTCACCGACCCTTAGGTCGTGGCCTCGCTATGGTCTTACCTCTAGTAGAGGCGAGACACTCAAAGTGCAAGTCCCTTTGGCTTCCTCAGACAATCTACAGTAATATGGGATAGGCGACGGTACAGTGCTTACACCACCCGTCTGACTCCACTTCCGTTTTGTGGGAGGCGGGAGGATTTTGCTATCGGGTTCTTACCCGAGTCTTTACCCACAGGATCTGCTATATTGGAGATTCTTTGGACCTGTTGGTCTGGGCGTTCTGAGCACGCCCCTTCTGCTTTGTCTGTACTCCATGTCCTGACGAGATGCCCCAGTCTCCCGCATGAGACCGTCCCATTAGACCTTTGCAGCGTAACTTACTTTACTATGCTCGAGACTTTCCGCCCCCATTGTCTCCTAAAAATTCCTTACAGTGCTGGACATCTGCATCTTCTCTCATTTGATCCCACCAGCAACTCTCTCAACTCTCATAATCCTCGTTGAAATTGCCAGGCCCCTCCACGTCAACGGTATGAGTTCATACCTTACACTATACGGTCACGAGCTAACATCTCACCTGGTTCTCGGCTTGGAACATGTTCTGACTCCGCCTGTAACATGGGCTGTCTTCGAAGCCTTTTCAAAAGAGCCGATTGCAGGGTTGGATAATCATTTTCCAATCCCGGGACGGGAAGAGGGCACATAAACACTTCCGGACGCGGTGCCTACGGCTGCCTGTGAACGCATTCAGATTCCAACGCTCAGGCTCTAACCCCATAGCTTTGACCACACTTGCCTCGAACGTCTCTAAAATTGATCTATCTCTCGTGTCCGGTTCAAGGG
This sequence comes from Cepaea nemoralis, assembly GCA_014155875.1. NCBI lineage: Eukaryota > Metazoa > Mollusca > Gastropoda > Stylommatophora > Helicidae > Cepaea > Cepaea nemoralis. The sequence goes on along the minus strand of JACEFZ010020638.1, from coordinate 107,901 downwards.
GGAAACGGCCATGTCATAGCTGGTAAGAGCCTGGTCTCTGGCTTCTGATGAGCTAGTAAGCTCTCCACCTACTGCTCCCTCAGACTCACCAACTCAATGTTAGTCCTCCGACCTCAGTTGCTTATAACGGAACTCTGTTCCCTTTCCAACTTCCCGACATCTAATTTCTTAGACTCTAGGTCAGCTTGCCAAGTTTTTGTGCTGTTTGGTTCCCTGCCACCAACTTTTGCTCTTCAAGTGCTACTTTCGAGCGTCAAGCTCAATTTCTGGAACGTTCTTCGCTCCCTCGTCTTCTGCTCTGAAGTCGTCTCTCGACGTCAGTACATAGTTAGGCTCTAAACTCCTCACCGTCCATCCCTCTCAGGTTGCAGATGCCCGCACCTTAAGCGGAATCTAAGTACGAGTATGCCATGTTTTAGTGTACTTAGTATCAGTCTAGATATGCGAATACCAAGTGACAGGCGACTGTTCTCCACAAACACTGGACTTGTATCTATACTAACTAACTAAATGTCTTTCCGCCGTCGGAGAAAGTATCAGTAGCCCTGCACTCGTCAGTAACAATAGGGTATAGTACAGATGACCTATAACCGAATTCTACGAGATTCAGAACAAAGAGAAGATCCGGACGAGCCCCCACTCTAGGCTTGTGTGACAAACCGCGGGGCTTGAGTCTGGTTTGCCCCAACGATAGATACAATGCCCGCGCTTTGGCTCCAACCCCTCCATGAGGCAGCTCGAACATCTCAAGCCCCGAAACAAGCCGGGACAGGCTAACTGCCCTCCCTCACCGTAGGTTCCAAGACGCCAGGGGGCTCGACCAAGACACCATCTCATGATGCGTGTGCACAAGAGTCCCTGCAGCGAAGATGAACAAAACAAGTGTTGCCAGGTCTGAAATACGTGCCACCGACAACACACAGAGAAGGAGGCTGAAAAGCCAGAGCTAGAAGAACTATGGACCGAGATCAAAGACGCAGATGAGTATGTCATCGAGATGCGGACGATAGCGCGTTGCGTTGTCCAGTCGTGTAGCGACTCACCTCAGGGACTCCGTACCGTTGGACGGGCTACTCCAAGCGTGTCTGCTGCCGCTCCAAAGTTCCCTCTTCACCAGAGAACCACAGCAGGCTGATCAAGCGCAGTAACCACTGCCTGACTGAACAATGCAACCGTACAACAAAGCTGCCGTCCCCTTGCGTCGTACTATTTCCCTCGTCCACCCTCCTGATGAAGTCGGGGCGACCCACTGAGCAGATTAGCGGGTCGCCCCACTTGCAGACAAAGTACATGTAGCCCGTCTCAAAATACACAAGAGCCAGGTCACGCTTCTATCTGCATAAGTGCACCCACACAATGATATGTTCACCGGACACAATGAGGCGGGTGCTCCACCTGAACACACAGTCATTGGGAAAGTCTAACAGGTGTACTAGAAAACACTTCACCTTGATTTCATGTCCCTGGACAGAAATAGATCTTCACACAGTCGCATGTAGCAGACCGCTGAGCTTTCATTGGGTATAAGCACAACCTAGCAATACCTGCAACAGTCACTACACGATGGCATGAGGACTCCCTACCTTCACAAGACATTGTCAACGAGTTGCAGTCACATTGGCATAGGTTAGCTCCCCGAACCTTCAACAAACAGGTGTCACTCTGGTGTTGCCCACAATTGGGGGTAATCAATGTCCTAGGCACGGGACTCACATGTTGGCGTTGCATAATGTGAACCAATGTAGAACACTATTTAAGCATCACGATACATGGTGTCCCATAACCCAGCGGGCCAGAAGCATATAAGCCAGGTCGGTGACCGTAACAATGATCACTTTGCTCTGGAACTTGAACTAGTTCCGGAGCAATCACCACAGGGTACACTTGAGGTGTGAATGGCACCAGTGCTGTCGCTGGGCTAGAATCACCAACGTTTCAAGTGTGTTGGGTCCCTCACAGGACGGATGACACTCGTCGACTGCTTGACGGAGTCCTAACTAGAACTACCGACTTAGTCAGTGCACTCAGCTCCTTCAACATTGATCTCCGCAGAAATCAGACGACCAGCGCCCAGTATCCGCCGCAATCAACTTCTGATAGGCATGGATGAGTGGGCCCATAGAGCCTCATGTGACAGCTGCTTGAATCTTCTCTGATATATATAAACCGATCCGGGATTGAAGAATCACACCAACCAGAACCTGGCATGCAGATGGTACCGCATCGAGCCGCCGACTCATTGACATCAAAATTGCATCAGCTGTTTGGCTGCGATACTGTTTCACGGCGTCTGTGTAGGATTTCGGTGGTGCGCTTACAATCACCGACGACTCGATAGTGGATGTCAGTGCGGCCTTCCACGTCGCCTACACGGCCGCAGGTGACGTGTTCGGTTAGGCTTCTGTGGTGTGAAGAAACACCAGAGTCCGAATAAAGGTTCCGACAACAACCCGGCTAAGCCTGAAGCAGGCTCCGTGACTTGGAGAGCTATTTTCCCAGTACCACTTGTAGGGAACAGTTCGAGATTCGTTTCTCCTAACGCATCACCGAGAATAGCTCCGCCCCGGCACTACGTTTCTAGGGCAAATCCCCCTCTTAATTGGATTAATTTCAGGAGACCAACCGCCTCGCAACCCTCAAAGGGCTATCTGCGAGATATGCCGAACTGGACCGTTTCGTCGTCACATATATCACTTTGTGCAGTGCTATGACTGGTGTCTGGTCCGAGCCCCGTGGGTTGGACCCAATAGGGTGAGGGAGGGAGGTAAGCTGTCCGCTTGGGTGGACCTGGATGATGTAGAGTGCTATTGAGTGTGGTTGGAGCAAAGGCAGGGAGACTAGTAGTCTTATCAGTGCAAACCAACCAAGCCCGGCGGTCGTGGTGCACAAGATAGGAGTTAATGTGCAGAAACGGCTACAGATGGCAAATCTCGGCAATAATAGCCCAGTTGGAGGGAGTGCGATGGCGTTGTCCGCCCTTGAAATTAATTATCAATTAATAGGAATTTCCCCTAGAAAACGTCGTGTGGCTGGGCGGAGCTATGCTAGTTACTATAGAGAACAATCTAAGAGTTCCCTCAAGTGCGTACGTGGGAATCGCTCTAATTCACGAGTGCTTCAGGCAGGCACGGGTTGGTGGAACTTATCGTGACTCTTGCGGGTTTTCCTCCCGCGAATCATAAAAGTCACGCGGCCCGTGTAGGCGAGGGAAGGCGCCACTGACATTGGCGGGTGAGTTCCGCCCACCAATCTCAGCGTGAAAGACGCACCAACCGCTGATGTATTTTGATGTCATCAACGCGGCAGTGCGGACAGCGCAGTCAAGGTTTTGGTGATTCTTCAATCACAGGATCTGTTATTACTATACAGAAGAAATTCAAGGAGCTTCACCATGAGCATCTATGGCCCACGCATTCGCAGTGCCTATCCAGAAGACTTGATTGAGGCCTACTGGGAGTGGGCATCTGATTCTGTGGGGAGGAGGGGAGAGGGGGAGATCCATTGGAAAGGAGCTGAGTGCTGATAAGTCGTAGGTCTAGGTTAGGGACCTCCGTCAGAGTCCACGAGTGTAATCCGATCCGAGAGGATCCAACACGGAACGGCCTGGAGATGCTGGCCAGTGAGCTCCGGTGACATTCACCGCAGTGGCACCGTGTGATTGCAAGTGAGTGACTTTCCAGTTGAGCAGAGTGGATCATTGAATACCGGTCCCGGGTGCCGTGTAATAAGCTTCTGCCCGGCTGGTTGCGTCAGGGGACCCCGTTGTAATATATCTCGGCTTAACAATAGTGTGTCTACAATTTGGTTACCTTTCTGAAGCAAAAAAACATAACATGAGGTCCAGTGAACTAGGACATTGGATTACAACATCGCGCGTGGAAACACCAGAGTGACATGTACGGTAATGGGAGGTAGGGGAGCTACCTCATGCCGGACGAAGTGATGAGGCTGTTGACACGATAACTGTGCGTTAAGAGTCAGGGAGCTTAGCCTCAATATGCCATCGTGGTAAAACTGTGTGACAGTGGTGCTAGGTTGTGATTAACTACCCAGTGCTCAGGGTAGTTACATGACCCTGTTGTGAAAGACTGCATATTTGGTCCAGGGGACATGAACTCAAGGTGCAGTGCTTATAGTCACCTAATAATACTTGCGCAGGTGACATGGGTGTGTTCTATGGTTGGGGCACCGGCTCATTGTGATAGGTGAGAATGTCACTGGGTGGGTGGGTTCGATTATGAGACATGAGACGAGTGACCTGGCTCTTGTAGATTTGAGACGTGCTACATGTAACTGTTTCTGCAAGTGGAGACCGCTAATGTTTTAGGGTCGGCCCAAGACTTCATCAGGAGTGTGCTATGATATAGGTACGACAGCAGGAAGGATCCTTGGTCATCGGTGCAGTGTCAGTCAGCAGTGGTACTGCGCTTGATCACCCTTGCTTGGTTCTCTGTGGGAAGAGTGAACTTGGAGAGCAGCAGACCTGAGTTCCAGTCACTGGAGAGAGCCGTGTGGCGCATACCCACGACTGGACAACGCACGAAGCTATCGTCCGCCTCCATGATGAAGGTACTCATCTGCATCTTTTGTATCTTTGGATACAGCTACGGTGTCTGCTAGTCGGGCTTTCAGCCGCTCCTTCTCTGTGTTGTCGGTGACGTATTCAGAATTAATTTTGTTCGCTTCGCTACGACCTTTGTGCAGTGAATAAGTGACGTTTGCCACGAGAGATACACACTCCCCTATCCCCTGCCTTTGCTCCAAACACCTCAATAGCACTCTACACTACCGAGCCACACAAGCCGGGACAGTCGCTTAACCTTCCCTCCCTCACTAGGGTGCAACCCCAAGGTGCGACGACCAACACCAGTCCGGCGCCTGCTGCCCCAGCTTGTGTGCGGTGCCGTGGTACTGATGTAGAGTGCTATTGAAGGTGTTGGAGCAATGCGACGGGGATTGTAGCTATCGTGGGCAACCATAGTCGATATCTTGTGGCAACAGAGATCCGTCGACGCTAGATCTCGCAAGCGCTACCCGCCGTCCCCAAACGGTGGGGGACATGACGAGTGGAGTAAGAGGTGGGGGAAGCACTGGTAGGTCTTCCGGAATCCCTAACTACTGTAGATGTCTGGCGGGAAGCCAAAGGACGTGCACGTTGCGTGTGCTCGTCCGTCGCACGAGGACGGGTATCATAGCGAAGACCACACCTAAGGGTCAGGGGAGAAACCAAGAGTCTGAGAATAGATCACCTGTTGATCGAAACGATAAGGTGGCATGGGAAGCAGGTGGATGTCTGATAGCGAGTTACAGGATTGTGTCGGAGGTGTGCAAGCTGGTCTATGGAACTCAGCCCAACGTTGGGGAACCCAGGCAGCTCACATGCGGAACAAGTGAGAATTTCAGCTGGGCCATGAGGAGCTCCGTAGCTCTAGACATTGCGATTGCTCGAGTGACATCTCGGTGCAGGTACGGTTACGAGGTAGCCTCCTACATTGCGGCTTGCTGCCTGAGGATCCGATTTACCCTTTGAGCCTCGTCGTCCGCATAGTCATCCTGGGGGACCCCAGAGGAACATTGTCTAGTGAGGCGTGCTAGGCAGGCCAGGCCTACGCGACGGAGAAAGGGACAGGTGTGTAAGGAATAGACCATTCCTCATGCGATCTTGAGTGAGCAGGTGGCTCAAAGTAGCACGGACGCCAGACGTTGCGATCCCTACTGTTACTGGGCGATCTGGGTGTCCCCCACACTGGTCCAGCTGGCAGACTTGCGTGGATGCATGGCTACTACTGTAGAAAAGCGCGGTTGCTATGTATCGTAGAAGGCCGGGCAATTGGGCATAGGGGGCGCATGAGCGGTTCCAGATATGAAGGGAGTGCTCCTAACTGGACTACCAGAGTCCCTGTGTGTTAGCCGACAGGATGCATACCGTGATCTTATACTCGGGCACATAAGGATGGGGGGGCGGGCAACAGTTCCAGTGTCTTTCACCCTACCTGGCTGGGCCTGGAATGGACAGCGACGTGCGGAATATATCCGTCGTGCCCAAGGAGTGTGGTCTGGCAAGGCATACCAAGCACAGAGCGCAGGAACGGTTTTATCTCTGCAGATGGGAGATAGGTGTTCTCGCGCTTCTCCCATCGAGGGGGCAGGAATTTGCAGAACTCGATGGCAGGGCCCTGTTCTGTGGAGCGGCTAATGTCCATCCACGTAGGAGGTGGAAGGTCCGCGGGAATTAGCGTACGTTCCATTTGGACTCTCCTTCAGAAAGTTGGAGGAGTCGTGACGGAGTAATTCTCCAACCAAGACTAGTCTCGACACCATCGCGCTAGGGATTCGGTTCGGGGGTCCCAGACGGAGGGCGGGACAAGACGCGAGTCCGACGCAGTACATCCGGTGGTGGGAGGTGGTTCCTGGGTGCGGGTTCTCCTGAGCGGTCAACAACCGTGGTTAGAGGCGAACAGGCTCCGTCGGGAGAGTGCCCACGGGTTGTTAATCACACTGGGACAGGGGAGCGGAGGGGTCGGACCAGGCGAAGTCACTCGGGCACGACGAGCGTCGGTGATTCGATACCGCCCGACAGCTCACTGTCCGTACTCGCGGACAGAGAAAGGGCAGGAGCAAGGTACTCCAGTCACGAAGGCTGGAGTTAAGCGCCATTCATTTTTCGGTCGACTAGCGAGAACAGTCCACGAGGGTGATGCCGAGTCGGTCAATAGGAGAACTCCTATTGTCGGAAGGGACGAACGAACCTTGCATAAAGTAACCGATGGCCTACAACAGGTGGATGCGGAACAGTCCAGTAGTAGGCAGATCCGGTCAGCCAATCACCAGCCCGTTACAGTTGTTCGGGTGCCCTAATATCGCTGAGATAACGTAGGTGATTTGCGGCGGGGGTTGGTGTATCTCCACGCAGCCATAAAACTTCTGGTGGATGCGCCGCCAAGGGAAAGTGAGTAGCTTATAGGAACGTCTTTTCCTGCGAATGCCAATCTTGATAGAGTAGAAGAGTGTTTCAAGAAGTATTCGAACCGGTGATCTGTTGTTCCTAAGGGGTGAGGGTCGACAGGGTCGGCCATCTTAATGGGTGCCTATGTGCACGAACGGCTTACAGATACGGGCATATCTCTGCAGAAGAGGGCGCGGTCGGACTTGTCAAGGGAGTGCGAAGAGGCAGTTTAGTGCTCAGCCTTGTAAATTAATATCAATGAACTTAGAGGGCTTTTCCCAGAAACCGTTAGTGCGGGAAGGGCGAGCTATGTCGGTATATTGTAATAGAAACATCTACAGAATGTTGCCCGCAAGTGCGACGTGGGAAAGACTCAAATCACGAGTGCTTCAGCAGCACGGGTTTGGTGGACCTTATCGTTGACTCTGGGTTTCTTCATGAATCATAAGTCCACGCGGCCGTAGTAGCGGCGAGTGAAGGCGCCTACTGGACATGTGCGTGGGTCATCGCGCCACGGAGCGTTGAAATCTCAGCGGGTACTAAGCATGGCAGGGGCAGGCGCAGCGAGGCTGATATAAGAATTTTTGACTGTCAATAGCGCGCCAGTGCGGACATCTGGCAGTCAGGTTTGTGATTCGTCAATCACAGGTTAGTGAATACTTATTTCATTATTTAAGCTGGTGGCGTGATGCCGTGCTGTTCCCGGAAGAATTAATTGCCAGTCCGAAAATCAGCAGTGGTGTAGTTGCTGTGTGTGCAGATCGCTCGTTTTCCGTCTGGTGACAGGCTCCATGTAAATGTTGTCTGCGCGAGTCGTGTCGGATGAACAGATTGAGAAGACAGTATTCGATGAGACGCTATTGTTACTGCCCTTGTTGTCATTGTCCGTCCGCTAGAATGACCGTGCGTGTTTCCATCTTACGTTTGTCTAGGTAGCTGACTGGGAGGAGGCACGGTACGCCCAACCCGATAGTAATAGGTCCGACCCAATGCGATCGTGCAGATCCGAAGAGTGAACATACCCGATCGAGGGTGATGCGGCACTCCGTAATTCGAGGCCGTGGGTGTCTAGGTAGATCGAGGTTTTGAACCTAACCGTTTCTGTCTCTAATATTCTACTCTTCTGGAACCATGATTCGTTTCGTGGAGTACTGGAGTACTGCCGTGAAGTAGTAGTGTATGAGAAGAATAATCCCCCCCCCAAAAGGTGGAGTCAAAGTTTGGTAGTGGAGTCTGGAGGTTTGCTACATGGGATGACGTGACTTAAGTCGTCACGGGACAAGGTACACGGGAACCACAGTAGCCTGTGGGAAAGTGTAATGGTGGATGGCCACCACAGCTGTGCTCGACCGGCACAGGTATGACTGACCTGAAAGATAGTCAGTGAATACAAGGGCAACTCAGGATCTGGGGCAGGGATCCCAGACCTGACACTATGGCTGTGATATGATTTTGTTATTTTAAGTGTAACAAGTCATGAGTTCTCCTTGGTTAATGCTATAGTAATGAATTATCAGGAGTATAATTCATTATGGCATATAGTTAGTAATGTATGTAATTGATCAGTCCATGGGTTAAGGGATTGATGAATTGATGAGTCTGTCAGGAAGGAGATGTCCGGCTGGACACCTTCTCGATACAGTAATCCCTACACTGAAAGGAAAGTAAGTGTATATGTTGATTGATGATGGAAGATAAAACCGGATTGGACTGGCACAGGCGAAGGATGCTTGACAGAGTCATACAGTCGACTCTGGTGCTAGGGGTTATATGTAGCCCAGAAGTGTTACTTGACTGAACAGGTGTTGCTATTGCTTTTTCTACCATCATTATGCCTATATATTATAGTGACTAAGTAGATCTATGATGTGATGATTTCATACTCATGTTGGTAGACATGAGGAATGTCTGAGAGGCAGGTGACGGGGTGGAGATGCTAGTAGTCTTGGTTGTAGTTGAGTACTCACACCAACTCTCCGTGTTTCAGGATCTGTTATTACTATACAGAAGAAGATTCAAGAGCTTCACCATGAGCTCTATGGGCCCACTCATTCCAGTGCCTATCCAGAAGATTGATTGAGGCCATACTGGGAGTGGTCATCTGATTCTGCGAGATCAATGTGGAAAGGAGCTGAGTGCTGAATAAGTCGGTAGGTCTAGGTTAGGACCTCCGTCAAGAGTCCGACGAGTGTAATCCGATCCTGAGAGGATCCAACACTGAAACGTCTGGAGATTCTGGCCAGTGATGCACTGGTGACATTCAACCTCAGGGTAAACCTGGTGATTGCAAGGTCAGGAACTTTCAAGTTGAGTAACGTGATCATTGATACCGGTCACCATGGCCTGTGTAATATGCTTCTGACCCGGCTGGGTTGTCAGGGGACACCGTGTATAATATATGCTTAAATAGTGTTTCTACATTGGTTACCTTTCGGAAGCCAACAGGTGGTCCAGTGACCTAGGACATTGATTACAACATTGGTGGGAACACCAGAGTGACATGTTTGTTAAGGTAGGGAGCTACCTCATGCCAATGTGATGAACTGTTGACAATGTTTGTTAAGGTAGGGAGCTACCTCATGCCATCGTGATGAACTGTTGACAGTGTATGCTAGGTTGTGATATATACCCAATTGATCAGGGTAGTTACATGAGACTGTGTGAAGATCTATTTGTCCAGGGACATGAAATCAAGGTGAAGTGTTATAGTCACCTGATAGACTTTACCAGTGAAATTGTGTGTTCAGGTGGAGCAACCGCTCATTTTGTAGGTGACATATCAGTGTGTGGGTCACTTATGAGATAGAGGTGTGACCAGGCTCTTGTGTATTTTGAGACAGTGCTACATGTACTTTTTCTGCAAGTGGGAGACCGCTAATATGCTAGGGTCGGCCCAGACTTCATCAGGAGGGTGACGAGGGAAATAGTACGACAGCAAGGAAGGAGCCTTGTTCATCGGTGCAGTGTCAGTCAGGCAGTGGTACTGCGCTTGATCAGCCCTTGCTTGGTTCTCTGTGTGAAGAGGGAACTTTGGAGAGGCAGCAGTCCTTGGAGTTCCAGTCCACTGGAGGAGCCTGGGTGAGTCGCTACCACGACTGGACAACCGCACGAGCTATCGTCCGCCTCCATGATGAATACTCATCTGCATCTTTGATCTTGTACATAGTTCTTCTAGTCTGGCTTTCAGCCATCCTTCTCTGTGTTGTCGGTGACGTAGTTCAGAATTAAATTTTTGTTCTCTTAGCTATGACTTTGTGCAGTGATATGACTGGTGTCTGGTCCGAGCCCCCTTGGGTTTGGAACCCTAGGTGAGGGAGGGAAGGTTAAGCTGTCCCGGCTTGTGTGGGGCCTGGTAGATGTAGAGTGCTATTGAGGTGGTTGGAGCAAAGGCAGGGGATAGTATCTATCGTGGCAAACCAGACCAAGCCCCGGCGGATGGTTGCCCTAAATCTAATTTAAAACGACTATGTTCTCTACAAAACCGCGCTATACGTCTGGTTTCTGGCATAAAGCACGTTGAAAGTAATAATTTGTACAGTTATCTAAGACTTCTACCACTTCAAAAGCGCTTCCTTTTCAACAAAGCCAAATTAGTGAATAAAATTATATCTCAAAATACCCGAGAGTATCTTCTGCCGCTGATTCAATCTAATGCAATGAACAGCAAGCGCCTAAATTTGTTACATGTCTCAAAGCCTAGATTGGACCTATACAAAACATGTTTCGCCCATTCTGGTGCTCACTTATGGAATGATCTGCCTCCAGATCTGAAAACTCCAATGAGTCCCTACACATTTAACCGAAAACTCTTTCAATACTTAATCCATATCGACTATATGCCACCATAATTCATTTACTGGTATAATTGTTCATTATAATTGTTTAACTATAATTGTTCACTATATATATGTGTGTGTGTGGGAGCGAGAGAGAGAGAGAGAGAGAGAGAGAGAGAGAGAGAGAGAGAGAGAGAGAGTGTCAGAGAGAGGGAGAGAGTGTCAGAGAGAGGGAGAGAGTGAATGTGAGTGTGCGCACGTGTATGCGTGTGTGTGGAGAGAGTGATTGAGCGAGAAATGGTGGGGAAATGTGTCAGTGCATGCATTCGTACGTGTATGTGTGAGAGTGAGTGAGGGAGTGTGTGCGTGCGTGCATGCGTTCATGCGTACGTGTATGTGTGAGAGAGTGTGATTGAAAGAGTGAGTGTGTGTGTGTCAAGGATTGTGTGTGAGAGAGTGAGACAGTGGGAGAGTTGATGTGTTAGTGTGTGTGTGTGAGCGCGCGCATGCATGTGATTGTGTGTATATGAAAGAATACAGAGAGAGAGAGAGAGAGAGAGAGAGAGAGAGAGAGAGAGAGAGAGAGAGAGAGAGAGAGAGAGAGAGATGAGCAGATGCATGTCATGTAACACGCATGTTATGTAACACGCGAATCCATATGTTTGTGTATTCTCATCTGTCATATTATCAGTTAAATACCATTTGATTTTATCATGCATAATATAAACTCATGTTCATTACTGGAGTTTGAGTGAGAGAGTCAGTGAGCGTGAATGAGAGACAGAATGAGTGAGCGGGAGAGTGAATGAGTGAGCATGAGAGTGAATGAGTGAGTGTGAGAGTGAATGAGTGAGCGTGAGAGTGAATGAGTGAGCGTGAGAGTGAATGAGTGAGCGCGAGAGTGAATGAGTGAGCGTGAGAGTGAATGAGTGAGAGTGAATGAGTGATGTAGAGAGAGAGAGAGAGAGAGAGAGAGAGAGAGAGAGAGAGAGAGAGAGAGAGAGAGAGTGTGTGTGTGTCACTATTGTTACGTCACATACTTTTTCTGTACACATTTTTCTCCATGTTTAACATTTTTATGAGACTGCTCATGACAAGTGGTAGTGTATGTGTGTGAGTAAAGTGTGGGAGTTTGTTCATACTAGTCTCAGTGCTAACGTGAGACATTTTATATGTGTCTAGATGTGTTGAGGTGTGAGTGTGTGTGGAGGATGTGTGTGAGTGTGAGGATATGTGTGGGTGGGGGATGTGTGGGTGGGGGTATGCGTTTGGATGGGTTGGGGTGTGTGGGTTTTGGTGGGTAGTGATATTTGTGGGTGTTGGTGGGATGTGTGGATGGATGTGTGGGGGTGAAAGTAGGGGTGTGGGAATGGGTGTGGGGGATGTGTATATGGGTGGAGGATATGTGTATGGGACGGATGCGGGGGATGTGTGTTTATGTGGGTGGAGATGTGTGGATAGTTTGAGGAAGTATGTGTGGGTGGCGGGGTTGTGTGGGTAGGGGATTGTGTTGGGTGGATTGGGGATGCAAGGGCGGGTGGGGAGAAGTGTATGGTGTATGGGTTAGAGATATGTATGCGGTGTGTTGGTGGGGGATGTGTGCATGATGTGTGGATGGAGGGTATGTTTGTGGTGGTATGGGTGAGGATATGTGTGTGGGTTGAGGATAGTGGGTGGTGTGGGGGATGTGTGTGATGGGTGCGGGGAATGTGTGTATGGATGGGGGTGAGTAGGGGATGTGTGGTGGTTGGGGGAAGTATGTGGGGGTGTGTGGGTGTGAGATGTGTGCGTGGATGGGAAATGAGTGGGTGAGGGTGTGTGAGTGGCTTAGGGATGTGTAGGTGGGTGAGGAAGTTGTATGTGTCGGGGTGGGATGTGTGAGTGGGTGGAGGATGTGTGTGGGTAGGGGTATTGTGATCGAGAGATGTTTGGTTGGGGGTGGGTGGGTGGGTGGGGGTGTGGGTGCGTAGTGGAGGATGTATGCGTGAGTGAGTGTGTGTTGGTGGACGGATAGGGAATGCGTGTGTGGGGGAGAGGTGTGTGGTGTGTTGGTTGGGGATATTGTGTGGGTGAGGTATGTGTGTGTTTTGTTGTGTGTGAGTGGGGGTATGTGGGGTGGATGGGTAAGGGTATCTGTGTGGGTGTGGGTGGGAGTATTGTGTGGTATCTGGTGGGGGATATGTCTGTGGTGTGTAAGTGGGGATGTGTTGGTGAGGGATATGTGTGTATGTGTGTGTGTGGTGTGGGTTGGGAATATTGCATGGTAGGGGGTGTATGTGATGTGCGGGTGGGGGATTGTGTGGTGGGGGATTGGGTTAAGGCACGTGTGGGTGGGTGGAAGTTGTATGTGTGGGTGGTGGGGTGTGTGTGAGTGGTTTGGGGATGTATGGGTGGTTAGAGAGATGTGTGTGTGTGGGGGAGGGGGGGGGGGTAGGGAGATGTCAGTTGGTGGGGATGTGTGTGTATGGTTTGGGGATGTGTGAGTGGATGTGCGATGTGTGGGTTGGTGGGGGATTGTGTGCGTGGGTGGGGAATATGTAGTCGATGGAGATGTGGCTGGGGGATGGGTGGTTTGAGGTGTGAGTGGGAAGAGGATGTGTGGGTTAGGATGTGGATGGGCGTGGGATGTGTGGGTTAGTGGGGGAATGTTTGTGGGTGGCGAGTGTGTTTTGGTTGGGGGATCAGGTGAGGGCAGTGTGTGTGGATGGGGGATGTGCGCGAGGGGGATGGGTCGGTTGGTGGGGTATGTATGTGTCCCTGGTATGCCTGTGTGTGGGTAGGTGGGGGTGTGTGTGTGGGTGGGGTGATGTACGGATAAGTGGGAGATGGGCCTCATAACATGGCAATAAGCCTTGTTTATGTTTACAACATTCATTTCACAATGTTTATTTTTCTTCCTATGTAAATGTATAATGTTCTTGATGAATGAAAGACAAGTGATTGGAAGGGCCGAATGTAAGACGGGCCTGCGCGCCCAATTTGTGACCCTAATAAAGTTGATTTGATTTGATTTATACCCCGACACATCCACCCACACATACCCCACCCACCAACACCCAAAAATCTCACTACTCACCAACACCTACACACCCCAATCCATCCAAACGCTTACCCCCACCCACACATCCCCCACACACATCCCCACACTCACACACGTCCTCCACACACACACACACACTCACACATCCTCACATCTAGACACATACATAATGCCTCGCGTGATCATTGAAACTAATATGAACAAACTCCCACACTTTACTCACACACATACACTGACAATTGTCGTGAGCAGTCTCACAAAAATGTAATACATGGAGAAAAATGTGTACATATACAGTGTTTGGCGTAAAAAAATAGTGATGCTCCCACACGCAGCGATACACACAGAGACAGGCACACACACACACAAATACTCACACACACACATTCACTCACACACACACTCACTCACTCACTCTATCTCTCATTCACATCCACTGACTCTCTCACTCAAACTACAGTAATGTACATAAGTTTATATTACACATGATAAAATCAAATGGCATTCAACTGATAATATGACAGATGAGAATACACAAACATACGGATTAGCGTGTTACATGACATGCGTGTTACATGACATCCGTGCGCTCAACTCTCTCTCTCTCTCTCTCTCTCTCTCTCTCTCTATTCTTTCATATATACACACTCACACGCATGCGCTCACACACACACACTAACACATCCACTCTCCCAATGTCTCATTCTCTCTCTCTCTCTCTCTCTCTCTCTCTCTCTCTCACTCCCTATTTCCCTCATTCATTCACACTCTCCATCTTCATTTACTCTATCTCTCACTCTCTTACTCACTCTCTTACTCTCTCTCTCTCTCTCTCTCTCTCTCTCTCTCTCTCACACACACACAAACAGACAGACACACATCCTCCGCGATCACTCAATGTTTCACTCTCTCTTACCCTAGCGCACTCACTCACTCTCTCTTTTACTCTCTCTCTCTCTCTCGTTCTTTCAAACACACACACACACACACACACACACACACACACTCTAACACTCATTCACTTACTCACACACACTCACTCTCTCACTCATTTACTCCTCACTCACTCATTCACTCACTTACTCACTCTCACACAATCCTTCACACACACACTCACTCTCTCAATCACACTCTCTCACACATACACATACGCATGAACGCACGCACACACACACTCCCTCACTCACTCTCACACATACACGTACGCATGCATGCACTGACACGTTCCCTCGCCATTTCTCGCTCAATCACTTTCGCCCACACACCCTCATGCACGTGCGCACACAAACATTCACTCTCTCACTCTCTCTGACACCCACTCTCTCTCTCTCTCTCTCTCTCTCTCTCTCTCTCTCTCTCTCTCTCTCTCTCTCTCTCTCTCCTCTCTCTCTCTTCTCACACGCACACACATATATAGTGAACAGTTATAGTTAAACAATTATAATGAACAATTATACCAGTAAATGAATTATGGTGGCATATAGTCGGTATGGATTAAGTATTGAAAGAGTTTTCGGTTAAATGTGTAGGGATTCATTGAAGTTTTCAGATCTGGAGGAAGATCATTCCATTCCACATAACTGCATTCAGGACATTCCCATAACTTCTCAATCCCCTCGTTCAACAGCCAGCGAAGAGTCATACTATTAATCGTTCCTACCGCTATCTGATTAAAAGTTCTCCTGGTCTTCCCTCTCAGTTTTGAGAATCTTCCAGAACCCCTGACTGTTCCCTCGCACTGAAGTGCGAGAGGGTGGGTTTGTGGTTTTGAGTGGATTTGAGGGAGAGAGTTTGTGGGTGGGGATGTGTGTATAGGTGGGGGATGTGTAGTTGAGAGGTGGCGGATATTGGGTGGGTGAGTGGGTGTAGGTTGGCTGATGTGTGTGTGGGTGGGTGAGGAAAATTGTGAGGGTGCGGGATGTATGTGTGGATAGGTGCGAGATGTGTGGGTTGACGGGGGTATGTGTGTGTGTGGTTTTGTGATGTGTGTTTTGCTGGGTGGTTGCGGGTATGTGGGTGGGTGGTTTGAGAATATGTGGGTTGGTGTGTGCGTGTCGGTTATGGGATGGGTGGGGGATGTATGTGTGGGTTGGGAAATGTGTGTGGGTGGGGGATCAGTGGGTTTGTGGCGGCATGTATGTTTGCCTGAGTCATCTGTGTGAGTGCGTGGAGGTATGTGTGGGTGGGTGGGGGTGTGGTGGGTGGGGGATGTGTGGGTGGCTGAGGGATGTGTGGGTGGCTGCGGGGTGGGAGGGTGGATGGGGGATGTGTCTCACAACATTGCAATATGCACTGTTTATGTTTACAACTTTCATTTGACAATATTTTTTTCCCATGTGAATGTACCATGCGTAATATGCATTGTTTATGCTTACAACATCCATTTGACAATGTTTTTTTTCCCCCTATGTAAATGTAACATGCACATTTGATGAACGAAAGATGAGTGATTGGAAGGGCCGAATGTAATACGGGCCTACGTGCCCAAATTGTTACCCTTTGAAAATAAAGTTCGTTGGTTGGTTGGTTCATTTCCCCGCAATCCCGCATGGCCAGGGCAAAATATCCATACAATTCTCACAATCTGAGACCTCCGCAGCGACGACAGCCATTCCACACGAAATATTCCTTTCTCCACCTTACTAAGCATACTCTTTTGAATCTGTAATGAATGCAATGTGTGTTTCGGTAGTGTCTCCTTTAGCCACAGGAATGCCGCTGTTACCGCCTTCACCTCTATTCTCATGCTGGAGGTCGTAGTCTCATATGCCAGACTCTCCGTTTTCAAGACTCGTCCATTCCATCCATCCATCATGTGCCATGCCGATAAGCGTGGGAGGTCACGTTTTGCCATCTCACACGATCACCAGAGTCGTGAATCAGCTCCGTGACCATGTCACGTGGCCAAACCATCTAGGTATTTAATTCTTGGTCTTCTCTTCGGTCTCTTCCCCTGGATCTTGCCAGTTGTCACCAAGTTCTCCAATTCATTTCTTCTCATAACATGCCCAACAAATTTTGACTGTCTACGTCTAATGTCTCTATTCAGTTTACGATCTTCATTTGTTTCTTGTAGGACTTGTTCATTGGTTTTTCTGTCTGTCCATGGTAATCTTTGCATTTTCTTCAGAAACCACATTTCCACAGCCATTAGATGTTTTTCAGCTTGTCTGCTCATTGTCCACGATCCACATCCATATAAAAGTACAGGTTCAATGTAGCACTTTAACACCCATTTTCTCGTTTCAATTGATATCTTTTTATTGGTCAGTATGATTTTCATCTTGACTCGTCCATTAGCCATTGCAACAAAACCCCAACCACTACGTCTGCCTCTCACCACTAACCCATCGGTGTAGATGACTATGCCACCTTGATGTGTGTTACTCTGGATCAGTTGTTGCACTTCAAACTTAGTGCAGCCCACTGTCCATTCTCAGCACTCACGACCCAGTGTTACTATTACATTGTGCCAGTCCGTCATGTCTTCCAGAACTTCAACCCACTCGTTTTCACCATTGATGGTCTCTAGATCACACACCTGACGTATAGAAAGTTCTGCCTGTGCCATCCAGGACCTGCCTTGTCATAGTCTATGACCCTTGACCATATCCATGGCTGCATGCAGCGGGTGATCCCTTTCCTGCAGCAACTCTCAGGTACTATTTGGCCTGAAGGACCCTATGCCTATCCGTCATTGTTGGTAGCGCCTGGATATGCCTCAAGCATATAATTGGTGTGTCCTTTGTGCACCCCAGGATTACTCGCATGGCAGCATTCTGTATGCGCTAAAGCCATTCAAGCTGGCTCTTTGATACTGTCTGCAGCCCCAAACCATACTCTGTGATATAAATTATAAACTGCCGAAAAGGCCTGTAAAGCATCCTCTGATCTACCCCGGTTGCTGCTATCGCCCTCAACGCACTGAGTCCCCTACCAGCCTTCACCACCAAAGCCTCAACATGATCCTTAACAGACCTGTCATAGGTGTTACCCATTTCGAAACGCAGCTGTGACCGATTTGTGCAGCAGACCGTATCGGAATGTGTTATAACGTGTTGATATGGGAGTTGGTCGTTCAGAAAGCAATGGCAAACTATTGAACGTAAACTTGCCAAGTCATCAACAACAGCAGTGCTGGTGTTGACAACAATGTCCTGTAAATAGGATATGTAAAAAAGAAGACATTAAAGAGCACTGGGGACATAGCAGATCCCTGTGGCAACCCAGATGTAATAGTACAAGGGTCAGGAGTCCAGGAAGCCCATGTGCAGTGTAACCTTATGCTCCTAATCCGTCGCAACCCATCTAACAAGGCAAGGGTAGACCTTCGTGTCCAACAGTGTGTACATCAACTTATCATACCTGACCCTGTTATACGCATCCTCCAGGTCAAGAGCTAGCGCCACTGTCTCCTGTTTATCCTGGAAGCCCGCGTAGAAAATCAAATGCACAAGTTGCAGCATTGGCCCAGGTGTCCTTCCCAGGCCGGTAACTCCCGAGTCCCTTTGGGAAGCAGGATTGCGACTTTCCAAATGTCACTGAAGCCTGCGTACTACTATCTTGTCGAAGATTTTGCCATACGTGTTTTGCAGGGTTATGATTCGGTATCCATTAAAACTGGAGTGATCATTGTCACAGAGCGAATGGCGCTTTGATGGCTAATTTTCATTAATGCATTATTACATATTATTCTTGCTATTATACCAATCTTCCCCTGTCCGTCAGTTCGTACTTATAATACACATATCATCTGAGCTGACTGCGTCTTCCCATTTATTTATTTCGCCTCTGACTCCGTGAACTTTATGTGTGGAATATTTGTTATTACTTCTTGCGTTCGGTTGAGCACATAACTTCTTCTGGCTCAACCCTTATAGTTGGTTACCTGTTGATTCTATCTTCACTCGAACAATGACGAACAGAATACATAACAAACTCCACAAAATCCTACGGTTATTAAAAGAGCGGCAAATTCATTAGCCATCGCTCTTTGTACACATCTTACCATGTCCACCCCGGACCATGGCTCAACGCCGACTAATCTTTTAGGATCCGCCTCGTGCCAACCGCGAAGCGAGTCCCAGCGTTTCCACGCTAGTGTGAAAAGTATTCACTTTTCACGTTCCAGGTGTCCATTTACTTAATACTGCCATAACCTCTGACCTAGTTTTATTTGGGTTATCGCATGACCAATCCATTACCTACTATGGATCATGAATGAATCACCCAAAAAAACGAGAAGTAGATTGTGAGCTTTACTAAAACACGACTACAAGAGACAAATTGGACGTTGCGGCCAAAGCCTTCGTCAGCACAGGACAAACAAATACAAACCAACACAAACCTACATGAAACACACTATGACAATATTAAACTATTAAACTAATTAAAATTAAATGTACTCATCTGGATTGTGTCCTGGCTTGGAAAGACTGACACGCGTAGGGCTCCAGTGGATTAATAGACCGGATGTATGGTACACGGTTCAAAGGTCAAGCGGGAGGGGAGTGGGGTGATGGATCATGACAATCCTTACCTGGTTTTTGGGGGTGGGACCAGGTAGCTATGCAGCCAATCGTGGGGTATTTCCGCCGTATTGCTGCTTACGTTGAAACAAAGAGCCATCTCCTCCGAGTCCCTATCATGCATGTTACTCATATGGGTGTACCTCACCCCATCCGGGCATAGCGCTGTGTTTTATTAAACCCGTCTAATATAATCCACCTTATCTCACAGTTCTCCTTCCTAGTGACCGGTGACAAGGCTTCTTTGACTATATATCCAATAGCTCCATCTTCCTGATCCATCTATGTTAAAAAATCGTGCAAGAAAAAGCCTCCCCTTTGTCCTGGTCAGTTGTCATAGGTCGGTTATTATCATCACAAACAGTACCATGTGTATCAGAAGCAAAGCATCAGCAAGAGCATTACCCTGTCTGTTCTCTCCCGACCTGTCCCACTCTTTGGCGCAGGCTTAAAATCACCACAGATCAGATACCTGGTACCAGGGGTATCCACTGAACCTTTAAACTAGTCCGAACTCTCTCTGCTTATGCAAGATTCCCCACTTACATATACATTTATAAGGTTCCAGCTTTATCGTCCGATTTTTATCTGCATTCCCTGCACCTCTTTACTTTCCTGACACCACCCACTCATATCCAGTATTGAGTGCTATAAACCATGCTTGACCACCAGAGCCTGCCCATATCTTCCCTGCCCAGTTGGGTTAATGTAACATGTATAGCCAGGACACTTAAAAGTGTTTGTCTTCAGTTCTTGTAACATCAGGACATCAAAATCGTATTGCTTTGCACTACGGCAATTCCAATACCCAACCCGTACATTTGTTAGCCCTAACCGCTGCTTTTTCCTCCTACCCCTTCTGACTCCAGCCCTCTTTTTCCTTTTCCTCTCCCCTAATTCGTCTCCTCTGCTTCATTTTCTTTCCGCTGGCTGTTGTCAAAGGTATCGAGCACAAAGAATGTACTTCGTTGCTTCGGCAATAATTCTGTTTATTTTCCATATTTGGTTTGATTTAAAGGCAGGAACTAGCTGGTCACCCTAGAAGAGCCTGCCTTCCTAAGGAAGGGGCAGGGTATGTCGCTCAGGAGCCCATACGTCTGGCGCCGCCCCACCCAGACGCTCCATGTTCCCGACTAACTCACGCGTGGCCATTCAGTGATCGGCACTTCGGTTCACCTTAAACTTTGGGGTTTATAATCGGAGTTTTCTATCTCCTAGATTGGCTGCTGAATGGGCCCAATCTACACGGGGGCAAGAGGCTCCAGCACCTCATTCCTGACGAACACAGTAGATACATGTTTACGGTGAACAAATACAATTTCACACAATATCTATCAAATAGCACATAATACATAGCTAACGGCACTACACTGTGATAGTGTGTGAAGAAAGCCAAGATGATCGGTGTTGCATTTCTCTTTTCCAATGGCCGCCACAAACTGTTCCCAAGCTACATATGTACCTCCAACGACACACATGGAACACACTTCAGCTGCCAGAAGTCATGTTGAGCAACTGTCCGGTCTTTCGCCTGTTGGTAAAAACCCATCTCCACAAATGCCGTAACCCATTCAGTTCTCACCACAGTGCCGTGTTGACGATCTCCTGAGCAGCCGAAGTTTGTCTTCTAAGAAGAAGCCTGAAAAAAGTCGCCTGGAAGTTCCATGTGACTGTGAGTCACCACCAGACACATCAAATTTTGCACTGTTGTTGTCTTCAGTTCTATTAACAGCTGCATGAGCTCTTCCATGGCGATTAGCCTGCACTTCACAAAAGTGGAGTACGCAATCATACCACCCATGAGATGAAAGCTGCATGCCAGACCTTACACAGCATCATGGGAATATAATAGACATCCGGGCGTATCTTTGGGTCTGTGTACATATCCAGAATTGTATCATCAGCACTGAAGGTAGATTTCATCGCTCCTGGAGTCACCATCCAAAGCTATTGGGGCACAACAACACGTTGAGATGTAATCTGATATCTGTGCCATAAGCTGCTGTAAGGCTATATATATACATCAATAACATACATGGAATACACTTCAGCTGCCAGAACTCATTCAATGGTGAAATTATCCATGTATGATGCCACTGTGTTGGCATCCACAGGGAATTCAGACTATTACAACAGATGTTTCCTGCGTTACCCAGACAATTTAAAGTGGTTAGAAGCACCATTAGTAGCCTTGGAGGCGATTTCAAGAAACTGACTCAGTGGCAGACCGGCCGGGTAGTGGAAGACCCAGAATCACAACTGCTGCCGAAAGACCGCTTCATACGGCTGTGTCACATTAGGAATCTGTTTGCATCTGCGTCCTCCACAGTCCAGTTAATGCCAGGAGCTCGTCGAAATTCAGATCAAACGGTCAGGAACCGGCTGCATGACGCTGGTCTTTGGGCTAGAAGACCCCACAGAAGTCCAGTTCTTACGGACCGATATCGCCAGAACAGACTGCAGTTGGTGAATCAGCATCGTCAAAAAAGCACTGGTACAAGTGCAATTACAACTTCAATAATGTTGCGCTTCTGTTTTTGAACAGTATATGTTCTGTTGCTACATCGAGGCTAGTCTAGACAGGAGTAGAACTTACAGAAGTAGATGTAGAACTAGGGCCAGAAAACTATGAATGATGCTTCACAGAAGGCATGGTCTCCTTACGAGAGTCACAACACATGGAACAGCACTGTAACTGAACTCTGAGAGATCAGCACTAAAAGAAAAAATGAAATAGCTGGTGAAATACAATGGCAGCGATGAACACTGAAGTTTTGGGCCTGGTGAAATCTATACTTGTGAAACTATTTCACAAAAATATGATGTTAGGATACCAGTTCCTTTATGTACAGCTACTTCCTTCTATCATGTAGGGCACAACAATGCATCTTAATTGTTAGTGGTGTGTGTGTGTGTGTGTGTGTGTGTGTGTGTGTGTGGTTTGTGTGTGTTGTGTGCGTGCGTGCTCGCACATACATGTACATATGCGTGTGTCATTATCACCAAGCATAAATCAACGTTACATGTTGTGCTTTATTATCAAACTAGGATCATGCCATGTTTTACAAGAGGTACCGGAAGCACAAGCTCCAGAGGACCCAAATTAAGTGGAAATAAGGGACTCCGAGTATAACAATCCTGTTGATTATGTAAATGAAACCTCGGAGAACCCAAACTACATGAAGATGGTTGACTCCGGGTATGCCATGTCGGTCATGCCTGTTCAGTATACACATCAAATGTTATTATAAGCACGTGATGGAGATGGGGAGGATGAAAGCACAGATCTAAAATGTAAAAACTTTGTAACGAAGACACAAACAATAGATTGCACCATTTATTGCCTGGCATATTTCGCTGCATCTCGTCAAGTACATACTAAAGAATTCACACAACATAAAGTAAATTAACTAGATAAATCCTTCAAGCTGAAATATACACATGTTCGCACAGTAATGTCAATTGTCTAACACGGTAATTTTAAGCTAACATGTCTTTCTGTTTGCACAAATCTGGCTTGCGTTGATTGATCATCATTGCTTCTGCAAACTTTAACAAGGGAGTATTTTGTGTGTTAAATAACACGCGAAAGGCAATGTCTCTGTCAATCACATGGCCGCTTTCGAGAATGTGCCTAGCAATTGATGACGCGGGAAGCTTCCGGTGTGTCGGCCCCACAAGGCTCGTATCGCCTGTGTGTCGTATCTTGTCGACCCATTGAGGTATGTGTTCCGACACTCTTTTGTTCAGCTATCGCTCTGTTCTGCCGATGTAGGAAGCCTGACACCTACAAGTGAATTGGGAAATACAATTGTTTATGGCGTACAGAGGAACAGGCTCTTTTACTGCAGGTGTGGGAATCCGTGTGATTCTGTACCTAATGACTGGAGTTGTAGCATAGAATGTTCAGCCTACTGCTGTAGTGAGCCGGTCTTGTAGACGTTGCTTTACGTCATCCCCTCGAAAGGTTAGCTGGATGAATACCTTGAGTTTAGAGACTGTAGTTTCGTCTGGTTTTGGTTTGGAGCTTTATAAATCCTGTGGCGTACCCATTCAGGTTTAAGACATTTTTCAGAGTCTTAAATTCCTCTGTCAGTGTGTCCTTGGTGCATATCTTTCTAGCACGGTCAAACAGGGTCCGCACTAAGCCCCGTTTTTACTGGACAGGTGTGAAGCTCTGAAAATTTAGGTATTGGCCAGTCCATGTTTCTTTGCAGTACACCGATCTTTGAATTGTGCCGTTTACTCTACGTCTCATTAGAATATCTAGGAACGGGAAAGCTCCGTTGAGTTTGTTGACATTACTGTGCGAACATGTGTATATTTCAGCTTGAAGGATTTATCTAGTTAATTTATTGTAAGTTACGTGAATTCTGCAGTATGTACCTGACGAGATTCAGCGAAATATGCCAGGCGATAAATTGTGAAATCTGTTGTTTGTGTCTTCGTTCTTCATTAGTAGTGTGGGGATACTGGGCATGGGCGCTCTTTCTAGGACTTCAGTGTCTGGATCATGTCTTGCCATTTAATCTTCAATATCTTCCTAAGACAGTGTGGACGTGGTTTAATTTCCTAGCGTGTCGCTGAGAACAGTCCAGGTTTCACAAGCACATTGCAGTGTGGATTATGCAACTGTTTTGTGGACTTTCGGATTTGTTTTCAGGCTTATTCTATTTCTGTCCCTCATGGCATGGCATACCTGGAGTCAATCTGCATGTAGTGTGCATCCTCTGGGGCTTATTCCATTTCTGTCCCACACATTCTTGTACAGTCTGCCAAAGGCAGCGCTGGCCTTGGAGATTCATCATCAATTGTGACAGCTTGGGAAACATTGCTGCCAAGATAAGTGAATTTCGCAACAACATTTAGTCTATGACCATTCACTTTGATATTAGACACGGTGTGATTAATCCCCGGAGCTGCTGGTACATAACTAGTCTTCTCCAAGTTGATATTGAGCCCAAAGTTGGCACAGGCATGTGATTAATTGATTGATTGATTGATTGATTTAGGAACTGACATCACAGCATTCGGGGCATTTCCATAAGCGCTCCGTCCCCATCCTCAGCAGCCAGCGAATAGTTCCAACATCAATAGTGCCAGTAGCAATCTGATTATATGTCCGTCTCGCCTAACCTCTGAGCGTCGAGCGTCTGCCAGATCCTCCAGTCACTCCTCGCTGTCTCATTATTGTCAGACCATGGTGATCC
This sequence comes from Cepaea nemoralis, assembly GCA_014155875.1. Classification (NCBI taxonomy): domain Eukaryota; kingdom Metazoa; phylum Mollusca; class Gastropoda; order Stylommatophora; family Helicidae; genus Cepaea; species Cepaea nemoralis. The sequence goes on along the minus strand of JACEFZ010020638.1, from coordinate 83,401 downwards.
ATTTGCTCCTCCGAGGTGTACACGTGCTCTCACAAGGCCGCAACCACGTCTGTCTTGTCATGCATCAATGCTCCACCAAGTTTTGCAGAGCCAGCCAATATGTCCGCCTGTTCATTCCCCAGCACACCGGCATGCCCCGGAGAAAAGATCCAGGTGATGCTTGCCACCCGTGACTTCCGAAGAGAAGCAAGCCACTCTGCGTGAAGCTTTCCTGTCCTCACCCTCCTCAGCATGCTTTCTGAGTCAGTTACAATCACGATGTGTGTGTGTGTGTGTGTGTGTGTGTATCGTATTCTCCATCCAGCAGAAAGCTGCACTGACCGTCTCCACCTCCTTTCTTAAGCTAGATGTTGTGGTATCATATGCCAGGCTCTCCTGCACCAAACGTCGACCATTAGCTTTTGCTATGAACCCCCAGGCACTTCTCCTACCTCTCAACACCGACCCATCTGTGACCTATGCTGGTTTAATATAAAATTATGAGACTAATGGTGCTATCTCAATAGTTTGATATGAATTTTGTCCGCAATTCCATAGTTTTAGGTTCATCTGTATGATAGACCTGGCTAATGAAGACACTTGTTTTGGAGTGTCTTGTTGGTCATGCGTCGCAGTACATTTGTTCCCGCAGCGAGGCGCCGTCGTCATTTGGAGGTGGCAGATTTGAATCCCGTTCTGTGACATCGCTTTCAAATTTTATGTTGTCGAGTGCGTCCTCTAATCTCTACTTCTTCTTCTCCTTCTATGAGTGCCAAAACAATACTATGTGTGGTTATAGATTACCATGAAATGACTGGTACATGTTTGTATCAGGAGATCTTAATGTAAGGCGTTCGGTGAGAATACGTCTCAGGAGAGGTAGTGATTGAGTGTAAAATTTGTATTTTCCTGGTGTTGAGACTATTGACTTGTTTGTCATGAACTTAAAATGCCTGCATTACTTGTTGGTTATAGGACAATGTGCCTATTTTATTTTGTTTATTGAGAACTGTTCAATGATGTTATTGAGGTTTGTCTTTATTGATAACGTTTCTTTATAATCTCGAAATGAATCATCTTTTCATGTTGATACCAATAAGATTTTGTACAACTACTGGTAATGTTAAAGTTTGGGTGTCAGAGGAATCTTTCTTCCTCTCCAATACTGATTGGTTTTATATTGTAAATGGTTGGCATCATGTTTTTATGTCATTGATGCTTGACGGTGTATAAGTTAGGCTTTACTTTTTGATGGTGATGGTTGGGTAAAGCAGAATCATATTTTTAAAGGTTGATATTCATAAGGATATGCCATTAATGGATTATGGATTCGGGCCATTGCACCAAAAGTGGCAGATATTATTTTACGTCCCTTTGACTAGGAATAATAATAATAGTGTAGAAGTCAGTGATAAACATTCCTTTACCCTGAACTCCAGGGCTTTAATGTCCACTTGCCGGGACGCCAATATTTAAAATGGGGGAAATTTCTGTAGCCACCCAGGAATGACGATGGAACCCACCAGAAGACATACCTCTGCAAAGCACATGATGATGACTAAGGACGACAGGTGGCGTGCCAGTAGGGTGCGAATGGGGTCATGGGTCAAGAACTTGGCGTCACTATAAAAACGGATGATGGGAAGAATCAACCCTCTTTTCAATGCAGCAATGTGATCTAGCAGGCAGACCAGTATACCAACTGACAACATTAGACAATACTGGGACTTACTGAAAAACACAATACGGAGCAGGACCCAACAACTAGCATCCATCATACGCAAGCGTAGATTACAACAAGAACAGATCATACAAACAGCAATACATTTAACAAAGCAAAGCGACAGAAACTCGCCTTACATGCATGCATTAGAAATACAACTGGAACAACATCAACAAGCACAGATATCTGGGTGCACTAATTTGAACAAAACTCAACAACATCACACAAGAGACAACCAGCAAACAACACATGACGATAGAAAAAAACATACAGCGTAGCAAACAGATAAACACAATAATAGACATGCAAGGAATCACACAAACAGAAACCATACGCATAACAGAAGTATTCCAGCAATACTATACACACTTATTTACAGCAGAGACAGTAACACACAAATACAAGATAGCTTCTTACATTATAAAAAAACAAAAATATCAGACACAGACATAGATATATTGGACACACAACTGACACTAGAAAACATAACACATGCACTTAGTAAAATGAATAAAGACAAGACACCAGGACCAGACTGATTAACAGTAGAATTCTATCAACAATTCGTTCCTATCATAGGTAACCTTCTTCAAAAAGTCTATCAAGAAGCCTTTGACAAACAAGAACTCCCTGATAGTTACAACATGTATTATATAACACTTATACACAAAGCAAAGACAGATAAGACACAACTGAAAAATTACAGACCAATTTCATTTCTTAACACAGATGACAAAATTCTGGCCAAATCTCTAGCACATAAAATCATACAATTCCTACCAAAACTAGCACACCCAAACCAGCAATGTAGTGTACAGCACAGGAATATACTAAACCACACACACCTCATTAGAGACATTATAACGTACACACACCCGAAAGACTGTCAATCCTCCCTCTTCTCTTTGGACCAAAAGAAGGCCTTTGTCAGAATCGCACACTCCTATTTGCACAAAATCCTAGAACACTGCAATATAGGACAGTACTACAGAAAGTGGATACATATTATGTATAACAATACTGAAAGCAAAGTCTTAGTGAACCATTCACTGATTGCTAGCTTCAGGCTGACAAGATCTGTAAGACAAGGCTGCCCACTATCACCACTTCTGCATACACTGACACTAGAGCCATTATTAGAAAAAAAATCAGACAAGATACCAGCATTAAAGGCACTTTCATACAGGGAATAGGAGAGCAAGAGGTCAATACTCATGTAGAAGATACTGCATTCTTGCCTACAAGCAACACATCCATCAGAAACATACTGCACACCTTCTCCCACTGCCTTAGTGGAGCCAAAATTAATATACAAACATCACAAATTATAGGCCTGGGAAAGTGAAAACAAAAGTCTGATTTCCCTCCAGATCTAACACATACACAAAATATGAAACTGTATGGGATCACATTTCCCTGTGACCCCAGAAAACCACACAAAGAAGCATGGCTACAACTAACACAACAGATCACAGACATACAACACAGGTATAAATACAAAACATCAACAATATTTAGTAGGAGCATAATAGTTAACACATACAACGTACCCAAAATAATGTACTTAGTGACAGTGTTAAACCCTCCAAAACGGACAATCACAGACATAAATAAACAGATAAGACATTGCATATTTAGTAAGACAATACACAGCATACAGCATAAAACTCTCATACAGGACAAGAAGCAAAGCGGATAG